>JAOSBK010077643.1:0-31168 GCA_027568895.1 Erythroxylum shatona
ATCCAATTCAGCATTCGAGAGTGAAGCATATCGAAGTCAGACATCACTTCTTACGGGACTACGTTCAGAGAAGGATTGTGAGTCTTCAGTTTATTGAGACAAAGTTTCAATGGGCGGACATCTTTACTAAACCACTGAGTGAAGAACGATTCAAGGAAATCAGACGGAACCTCAACATGGTGATGTTAAGTGACCAACCGTCTAACATGTCACAGCCAAGTTAAAAGGTCGTCGAAGTTAACGGCGTTAGTAACAGTGAGTTACAGCTGGTAACTTCTCTCATAAGGAAGTTTTGGAGGGAAAGTCTCATAGCCTTGAGAACTTCACCTATTCTAGAACACGCCTGATAAGACGTTTCGAGTATTCTCAACTCAAAAACTTCTCAGCTCTCAGCTCTCTCAAATCTCTGTAACCGACTTTACCTTTTGAAGAACAAATCAGTGAACTCAGTTTCTTACTCATCGAAGAATCAAATGGAGCAAGCAATGATTTTCGGAAGACATGTTGATTTTGAATCTTTGAGGAAAAACGACATGGACATTGAACCGGAGATAGTAGAAGCAGGATGGAGGAAGTTCTTCCAAGTGCGAGAAATCGTATATCAAAATGAAGTGTATGATTTCTGGAAGAATGTGAAGCTAGTAGACAATACTATTGTTTCTACAGTAGATAGATTGTCTATTATTGTGACAATGGAGTTGATTGAGAAAGTAACTGAATGTCCATCTGCTGGAGAAAAGCTCACAAGCAAAGCCAGATGGATGACGAAAGTCAGTGTAAAGGAAGACGAAGTCAATCGACAGTTGTATGGAGACAATGACCCAACGAAGAGAAAGACCTCAAGTCTGGTGCCGAAGGCTAGGGTCCTACATGCAATTTTGTTCAATTGCTTTTTACCAAGAGTAGGTTCAAGGCATTTGGTGACAACATTGGATGAACAATGCCTATTCTACTTACTAAATCGCCAACCCATAGATTTACCATTTCTGATTTTTCAATATATGGTTAAGGCGATGAAAGATACGAACAACTACCTTTATGGAATGTTGCTAACAAGGATATTCAGAGAGTCTGGAGTCCTTCTTGACAGAGGAAACAGAGTTAAGTTGTTTGTTAAGAGTGTTATCAACTCAGGAACAGTGGCAAATATGGGTTTGAAGAATCTAGACAGAGTAGAAGCAGATTCTTAGATTAAAGCAAGAACTGAGGGGGAGCGTACAAAGAAGAAATCTCCTACAAAAATTCTAAATCTCAATCTAGTGCAAACATGCCCATGACTGAAATGAGGAAATCATCAAAAGAAATCTTAAAAGAAAAGATGATTATTCAAAAAGAAAGTAGCCGAGTACAGATTATAGACGAAGGTGCTCTGAAAAGAAAAAGGGAGACACTTCTGAGTGAAATTCCGAAGCAATCAAAAAGATCACCCAGAGTTCGAACCTTGTGACAACAAGAAGAAAAGAGATCCAAAGAACTAAGTCAGGCAGAAGTCTCTGAGACAGGCGCACCTAAGGCTACAATATCTCTAGTCTCTATCTTAAATGAAGATACAACCAAATAGGCTAAAGACACTGAGAGTAAAAGAAAATTGGAGTCTGAGAAGTAGAAACCACAATCTCAAAAGACTCCAAGACTGATTGAGGCAGATAAGAAGACTGAGAAAGTCAATCAGAAAAAGAGTACTCCTACTGCTAAGAAACTTAGTCAGAAGAAGGCTACTCCTACTGATGTTGAATAGGAGAAATCCACAGAACTTAGTCTGGTACAGTATAACTCTTCTCAACTTCTAAGGAAAGAAGATTTGAGAATCAGAGTGATTGAAGAGGTTCAACCTGTGAATAAGAGGAGTACCTCAATAATCATCAGGGATATTCCAAAGAGGTTAGTGAAGGTATATTTACAACCGATTCTGGTAAATAGTTGTACATGACATCTGTTGAATGAAGACGAAAAGAGTTTTTATGAGGCCTTGAGGTATGCAGGAACAAAACCATACCCCACAAAGATGACAAACCAACCACACACTATTTTCCCAATCACAGAGCAAACGATGATAACGGTTGTACCTGACCTTCAACCAAGGTATCCCTGGATCGCAATAAAGGGAAGCAGAAACTATACCCAGAAGGGGTAATAGATGATTTGTCAATAGATCAAATTGCAGAAGAAGTACGGAGCATAGATGAAGCATGCTCTGTAGAGAAGAAGATGACGAGAACCTTCATTTTCCATCACACTTCAAGAGCTAGTAGTAGTTCAACAACTAAAGATGAACCTTTGCCAGTGGGGGGACAACTTACAAAAGGGACGTTCACTGAATCCCTTGTGCAGATAATTATGTGTATTAGGCCACTGTCTAATACATCTTCAATTGAAGAAGAAGCCCTACCCTTGCGTGAAAGACAAGTTTTAAGACTACCAGCTCCTGATGATTTAGAATTTCCAGAGCCCAACCTATCTGTTCAACCTCCTACCCTAAAGATCATTGAAGCATATGTTCCATCTTCAGATACATATCACACTACAATTGCCATTGAAGAAGAACAACCGAGGAATGATGACCGACCAACTTCATCTTTTGACTTACAAGTCGAAGTAATACAACTACGCAGAGAAGTCAAGGAGTTAAAGGAGATGGTGAAAGAATTATTGAAGCGTCATCGGTCATAATCATTTTTGATCAATAACAAATAGGGGGAGAAACGAGACGGAGAAACGAAAGGGGGAGAAGAATATTTTTGAAGAAGAAGAAGAAAGGAAAAGATAGGGGGAGGAAGGAAGAGACGAAAGATTTTTCATCTTACTTGTATGATTATTTGTTATCATCAAAAAGGGGGAGATTGTTAAGTCAAAATAACTTTACATAAATTATTTTGATGAAGTACAAATAATGGAAGAGAAAAGTAGACGAATGAAAAAGCAGACGGAAGCCAAAAGCAGACGGAAGCCAAAAGCAAACGAAATCCAAAACAGACGGAAGCCAAAAGCAGACGAAAGCCAAAAGCAAACGGAAGCCAAAAGCAGACAGAAGCCAAAAGCAGACGGAAGCCAAAAGCAGACGAAAACCAAAACAGACGGAAGCCAAAAGCAGACGAAAGCCAAAAGAAGATCGAAGCCAAAAGCAGACGAAACCAAAAAAAGACGGAAGCCAAAAGCAGACGAAAGCCAAAAGCAGACGAAAGCCAAAAGCAGACGAAAGACAAAAGCAGACGAAAGCTAAAAGCAGACGATGAAAAGCAGACGGAAGCAAACCACGTCAGAATCAAGAATCAGTTTAAGTTAGTTACAAAACTCAACTGATTAACCGTTTCTTGAAAGAAGCAAGAATTAAGAATCAAGAAGCAGTTGAAGACAAAGACTATAAATATGAGTCGAAGTCGTAGATTGAAAAAGTTACACGAGTGACGAAAAGTTACGAAACAACAACGAGTTACAAAAGCTTACTTGAGAGAAATTATTGTGAAAAATTTAGAGCTATTTTTTCTATAACAGAGCTCAAAAACCTTTCCATTGAAAGTATTACAGATAGCGTGCAGAGGCTAAGTGTGAAAGAATACTGACTGTAAGAGACCTGAAGAGGCTCGGAGATAAAGAATACTTGTAAAAGTTTTTGAGAGATAGTGAAATCTCAGAAAGATTTCTGAGGACTGGACGTAGCCCACGGTTTGGGGTGAACCAGTATAAAAATTACTGTGTCAACTTCTCTCTACCTTTATCTCTCTTATCGTTCAAAGTTTCGATCTTACTAAGTTTTCAAACAAGTTTTCGAAGAATACGATTAACTTTGATTTTCAGTAGTTCTTGTGAAAAGAACAAGTTTTCTTTTAACAAAACGTTTTCGAAGGGTTTTCAAAAAGGGGAATACACAATTCAACCCCCCTTCTTGTGCATTCATATATCGTGTAATAAGTCTTGTATTAACGTGTGATTCACTTCAGTAACATTGTCTCAAGTTATTTTCAATTTCTCAATTGACTTCCTTTCTTGAATGATTTTCTCAATTCATTCGATTTCCTCTTATTTCACATTGAATTATTCTACTATATGCTCATTCATACTAATTTCTCCACACATTTCAATTTATTTTCAATCTTAACTTCCAGTGTTGTAATACATTCATCAGGTCAAATTCATATCTCCTGAACATATTTACACAGAATATAACATGGACCTATATACTCTTCATATTAGTAATTAATGTCTCCTCAAATTCAAGAATCCACTCATATAGTTGGATACTTTACACCAAACAAAAATACATACATTCTCAGTAGTATATTCTACCTCATATGCTTAAGTTTCCACTAAGGATATGACTCCAATATTCATTTTTGATTCATTACAGATTCATTTCTGTTTGGTTCTTTCATTGAACATCCTTAGTATAAACTATCTGATCTCCTTAATCTAATTCAGTGAAATTCTTCTTAGAAAGAAGGTTTCTTTCTACTATCATCTATACTATTCATGCAATCTTTATCAATCATATGTTATCACCATCACATGATTAGCCATTCTTAATACCTTGGGAAGACCTATTTCTATCATTCTTACAAGGTCATACATTCTAATTACCAAAACATAATGAAGTAGTAAATATAATTACTGTTGAGTATACTTAAGTGGGTATCATCAAATCCATCCCATTTTGTCCACATATTTATCCCCAACAATTCAACAATTTATATCTTACACAATTGATACTTTGATCTTTATTGATCCTAGATGATATTTTTCTCTTTATCTTTGAATTCATTTTTCAATGTAACATCATTAACAATCTCAATTCCACTAATATATTCTTGTACCGGATCATAACTCTTATCACCATAATAAACAATCATTCTAACTTTGAAGTCCGGCCTTTCAATACATCTTAAATCTGGTCATTTCCACCTATGTCTCTATTTCTTCTCAATCAATTCATGAAAATATTTTCAAATCCATATTGATTCAAGTACATATCCACAACAAAATTTCATCACCACATTCACTGACATAAGCACAAATATTGAATCTATGTCTAACATATCAGACTACGTAATATTTCTTATTTCTAAACATCCACAAAGTTTCATTTTCTCACATTCTAACTGACATTATTCTTCTCACTAATTTTATTAGCTTGAACTCTTAACAATTTTCATGAGATCGACACATATCCCAAAAGATGCCCATGTAATATCTCAATTCTAGGCTCTGATACTACAACTGTTGGACCCCGATTTTGGAGCCCAACTCGGATGTCATAAAAATGTGTGCTTGTGCTTGTTACCATGCATGGTTATTCCAGTTGACCCTTATTAGTCATCCACAATTCATCTTCCTTCTCTGATACCATAAGTGTCGGGCCCCATTGCTGAATTATTCTTATAGTGAAGCAATTATTCTATGCTCATTTTCCATCTAGAATTTGAAAGTCTTAGAGACTAATTTAAAATTCAATTCCTTCATATCATTTATAACTTTATATCTCTAGTTTATTTAGAAACAAGAATAATCTCATTTAGAGGTCAAATGATGTAGTTATGGACAAACGAATCAAACAAGATTTTGGCATAACTTTCTCCATGGGGGTCGAATTATGGTCATCTTAGGACGGTTTAGAAGAGGACTTAGAGATCTACAACTTTTGTGAAGATGTTGAAGATAGATTATGTCATATAGAGGGTCAAAATTGGACCAGAAGATGTAAGATGAATAGTACCTTAAAGAAGTTTATGAACAGTGCATAAAAGATGTTGAACAATTAGCATAACTTTCTCTAGAAATATTGGATCAAGGTCATTCTTAGATGGTTTGAAAGAGGGCTTCAAGATTTACAACTTTTATGAAGACCTTGAAGATAGATTCTGGCATATATAGGGTCAAAATTGGACTAGAAGGAATAAGATGAAGAGTACCAAGAAGAAGTTTATGAACAGTGCACAGAAGATACACGTCATCACCAGAAGATACATGTCATCACAAGAAGATATGCGTCATCACTAGAAGATACATGTCATCACTAGAAGATACATGTCATCACAAGAAGATACACATCATCACCAGAAGATATAGTCTACACTCCTGAGCATCTCCACTTATAAGGATCATAACTTTCAACTCTAATGTCCAAAAATTTCATTACTATATCAACTTTCTAAAAAAAAAACTTTGTCTAATTCAACCTAGATTAATCTATATTTTTCCCTGAATTCAGAATACGAATCTCTCCCCTATGCAAACTTAGAATGTCTTGAGCATAACCATTCAGCTATCAAATTGACTTCATTAAGCACTCAAATCTCAATTCATTTGTCTCATCACATTCAACTACATCTCATTGTTCATAATTCCTATCTTTCCTTTCCATAACATCTCACTTATATATCTATATATATATATCCACAAACTTATGTTTAAAAACCATCTGCTCAAGTTGGTAATCACCTCAATATCATCCATGCGCAATTCATATTTCCTTAACATCAAAAGAACAAGGTTTTACAAATCTTTAATGGCATTTCAAGCCATAACACATCATCATCTCAAAATCTCAAATTTCAAAAGATTCTTGAATAGATAAACTGGAAAGGCGACTAAAACATTGTGCTTTCCTAAAACCAACTAAAAATACAAAATAAGGAAATTTGGAGTAATCCCTTTTAGGCTCTAGATCACTTGGTCTCTTGGCTACCACCTAAAGAGGGGACAAACGGGGGTAAGCTTGAATGCTCTTAGGTAACAAGTTTATAATGGAGAATAAGAAAAAATTGTTGAAATGTTCATTTGTCTTATAAAAGCCATACTGAATTCATATAATGCTTTGTTCTCAAATTCTCATTCAAATTCACAATTTTAGTTCAAAACTCAGTTAAAATATCATCACATCAACATGACATATACATTTAGCCATCACTGTAGAACACTCAAATTATGCAACAAACTTGACAATTTAAAGATGCAATGCACAATCAAATGGCTTGAGAGTTCTGTTGAACGAAATGGAGAAAATGAAGTTTACACTGTGAACAAAACGAGTCCAATTTCTCAGGATCTCGTGGCCTCAAGCGGGTAGCTAGAAGAAGGTTATAGGTCAACGTACACGTGACTAACGAAATGGGTTCCTCTCTTTCCTAAACAAAAGCACTTATTCATGCTCAAACCATTTCATCATATGCTCATACTTTCATGTTCTTTTCATTTATACAAAACGCCATGACATATTTCAAGGTATAACATAAATATTTCAAAACCATTTTCCATTTCATCATCAAAATTTGTACACCAACATGTAGCAATTTCTCAAATAAATCAAAAATATTAAAAGCAACATTTATGAAGTAATTGAAATCATTTTATTTTCTTGATTTGGAAAAGCATTAGTGACCCATAACTCTATTATAAACATCTAACCCAACTTGTTTTTCTTGCTTAAAAGCTTACTCAAAATGACTCTTTTCTTGTTCCTCTTTCCTCTTTTGATCCCCTTATACAATAACAAAATCCTCACTCAATAGGGTTTTCAATTGAAAATCCCCCAAAGCACAACTACTAAAATTGGTTCTAGAATACTTAAACCCATGTATTTTCTAAACTCCATAAACTAAAATCCTTTCAAAAATACAAAAGATTCAAAATGATCTTACCTTGATTATTCACCAAATGAAGAGATCTTTGGCTCAAATGGAATCTCTTCTCTTCCTCTACCTTTTTCCCTTCTTGAACAACCTCAAAATCTCTCTCAAAAGCTAAGGAATGATGAAATCCTAGCTCAACTCTCTTCTTTTCTCTCAACCCACTGAAATTCTCTTCTCTTTCTTTCATATTTTCTCTTCTTCTCTCCCAATTCATGTTTTCCCTTCTCTTAAATGCAAGACTACATTTCTTTCTTCCATTTCTACCCTTAATGAATCCAAAAAGTCCATTTTACCCTTTTTATAGGCTTATGTTCTTTTAACCTCAAGTGTCTTGTCAAAAGCACCCTTGAACATTCTTATAACCTTAACACTTTAATTCCATTTACCCATTCAATAAATCCTACTAACTTTGACATAATAATTAACTCAAAAAATTTAATCTATCAAAACCTCAAAAATCATTTAAATCATGCTTATTCATCAAGAAAAAAATTCAAGGGCCAACAGGATTGATCACTCTTTAGGTAATTCCTTAATCCTAAAACTAGGAATGAGCATGTAATACGTAATAGTCCATAATGATTCTCAAAAGTAGCAATAGGTCAGTTGGATTTGTTAGGATGCCTAATCAACTAATCTAGGATCACATAACTTTAGGTTACACTGTTAGTGGCCTAGGTTAGTCCTTCCTTAATACTTAAAACTTCTCTACTAGTAAATTAAGAGAGCTTGTTCTAGGTTATAAATGGAGATAGGGATATTTTTAGAGTTGTTAGATTTACCAAAGTTAAAGGAACTGAGGGTTCGAGAACTTGTTCCAACCTATAGGCTAACATCATAGCTAGAATATTGTTTATTTAGATTCAAGGATTAATAGTCATTCCTAAATCCCAATGATATCTTTGACCCATTTATTTATTATTGTTAGTAGTCTTTTTATGTTTTGTTTTATGTTTGTTAAATCTTAGTTTCTTCAGCTTTCATCATTCCAGGGTTTTTCTGTTTTTTTTTTCCTTTGCTTCACAACATTAGCGATAGCAGTTCATCCTAGCTCCCTGAGCATTTGACCCTGACTCACCCTCACTATGTAGTTAGGTTAGCTAGGTATTTTATTATTTAGTAGCTTATGATGAGCTTCACTATGCTCCAAGAAAAATTTAGTATATTAATGACGCTATAAGATTTCCTGTTGAACACTTTATTCCTAAATGTCCTTCCCTATAGAATTCAAAGCTTATAATTTGAGTTATTATTAAAAGTGAGCTTAGGTTATCTAATTTTTTTACTATCACCTCCATCTGAGCTATTAGTGCATGCATGATGTTTACATTATGAATCCTAACTTTTATGTTCACTCTTTCCTTTCCTGAATGTCACTTGTAATTGTTTGTCACTATCTCTTCTATTCAATCTAGGGTCATCCCTGAAGTCTTCTTATTCAACTCTTCACCAATTGTAGCATTTATCGTTTGTCTTATAGAGTTTAATACAACATTGTAAAATGTTTAGATTTGTAGCCATATTGGAAGGGTTTTTATGGGAACTTCCTTATTAAATCCTTATACCTTTTCTATATTTTGTATAAAATATCATGACGAACTACTAGAAAAAAAGAGATATCATTCCTTAACTCTCCGTCTTATATGGTGGAAAATATTTATAAAATATTTCTCTTCAAGACTCATTTAAGTGGGAATTGATGAAATAAGTAATACTTTTAGCCATTACTTTGCCAGATTCCTTAGTGTAAACGAGAATAACAATTATGAAGGAAAAGATGGATTCTCTGAAGGAAAATAATACATAGGAGCTTGTAAAACTTCTAAAAGGCAAAGAGGCACTAAAGAATAAGTAGATATTCAAGATAAAGAGAGATGGTAACAAGATGGTAAAGCATAAGGCAAGGCAAGTAGTGAAAGGATTTAGTAAAAAGAAGGTAATAGACTTAGTTGAAATTTTTTCACAAGTAATAAAGATGACCTTAATCCAAACAATTTTTGATTTAATTACCTATTTGAATCTTGAAGTTGAATAACTGAATGTTAAAACAACCTTCTTGCATGGAGATTTAAAAGAGGGGATATAGATGGAGTAGTCAGAAGGTTTCAAAGCTAAAAGCAAGGAAAATCTTATCTGCAAGTTAAAGAAAAGTCTACCTAGCTTAAAACAAGCTCCAAGGTAATGGTATTGAAAGTTCAATTCCTTTATGAAAGATCATAGTTTCAAACAAAATTATGTCGATGCTTGCATGTATTTCAAGAAGTTCTCAGGTGAAAACTTCATCATTCTTCTTCTTTATGTTGATTGTGGGTCAAGACATTGGTAAAATCCAAAATTTGAAGGAGGATTTACCCAAATATTTTGATATGAAATATTTGAGACCTACGAAGCAGATTTTAGGTATGGAAATAACTCAAGATAAGAAGAATAGGAGATTATGGTTGTCTCAAGAGAGGCATATTAAACAAATGCTAGAAAGGTTTAATATGAAGCATGCCAAGTCAGTTAGCATGCTACTGGCATCTTACTTCAAGCTTAAGTGTGCATTCCCTAAAAAAAAGGGAGAAATATGGTATCTCCTCTATCCCATACTCATCTATAGTAGGGTCTTTAATATTTGCAATGTTACGCACAAGGCTAGATATTACTCAAACTATTAAGATGGTGAGCAGATTCTTATCAAATCGAGGGAAGGTTCACTGGCAAGTAGTGAAATGGATTGTGAGATACTTAAGATGCACGTTTAAGTGGAGTTTGTGCTTTATTGATGGTAAGCCAACTTTAGAAGGATTTATGGATGCAGATATGGCTAGATATCTTGATGGAAGAAAATCCACTTCAGATTTCTTATTTAAGTTTACAAGGGGAGCCACCTAGTGGCAATCCAAGCTACAAAAATATGTGGCTTTATCTACGATTAAAGTAGAGTATCTAGTTATAGTGGAAGCTTTTAAAGGGATGATCTGGCTAAAAAAATTCTTTTAAGAGTTGGATGTGAAGCAAGCAGACTATGTTGTATTTTGTGGTAGTCAAAGTGCTATTAACTTGAACAAAAATGCTATTTATCATTCTCATACAAAGCATATAGATGTTAGCTATCACTGGTTAAGGTCTATGATAGAAAAGAAATAATTAATATTGAAGGAGGTTTGTATAGATTTGAATGGTTCTGATATGCTGACTAAAATGATTCTCATAAATAAACATGAGCTTTGTAATAAGCTTATTAGTATGTATCTTAAGTAGAAGATGGACAATAACCTATCTTCCCTATAATTGGTTTGATGGGGGAGACAAAGCTGTGTCAGCCTTATTTTTTAGACTTTTAGTGATTATAGACACCTTTATGGTTTGTGGGAATGATGAACTAGTGAAGACAAGATGGATAAAAATTTTTAAGGAGATACCGGATTGTGTAGAATGCTACACGCCTGTGTTTTGACTTACACAACTATTTAGATCAGTAGTATAAGTCTTTGGAAATATTTGAAGGAACATATAAATAGTGAAGACATACACAATCATGAACATGTCTGTGTAAAGATACATGGTCATGTGTGGAGACCCTGTAACTGTCTATAACTATATACAACTGCAAGTGAGGTAATGCTAAAGATATACGATCACTTACATTACCCAGAAAAACTTATTTTGTGATATAAAATAGAAAAATATGTAGGTTTTTATAGAAAGTGTAGCAATAATGTCCAAAAGTGAGGAAAAACAGAGAGAGAGAGAGAGAGCAAATAATGTTGTATTCTCATTCTTGTTTGATTGTTTTTTGGATTAGTTTGAATGTTTATTGATTGTGATATCAACTTTGGTTTCAATCTTGAAACTTTATAAGACAATATGTTGTCGTGGAGTAAGAGATAAACTTTTTGTAAATCCTTATAGAGTTTAGTGGATTTTCTTGTTAGTTTAATCTATGGTTTTTTCCGTCTACAATGGAGGAGTAAATATTTTTTTAAAAAATAAATAGAATATTTTCATTAATAAAGAAAATGAGGTACATATTATAAAATACCCTAGAGAGGTACCCCTTACACAACCTGGTGTCATTTTCTACCTAGGAAGCATAGGTGATAAATATAAAGCATACAATTTTAAGGACTGAGAAAACACATTTGATTTTATAAAACGCCCCTCAAAATTAAAATTTTAATGACGTTAGCTAGGGTCTCTGAAATAAGATAAGGGGTAGAAGTTTGTTTTGTTTCAATCCTTCTACCATTCCTTTCTTTTCAAACATTTTTAACACATATACTAATAAATACGATGTGTATCACCTTTAGATTTCATTAAGTAGATAACCATTGCACACAGTTTCATAAAACATGTTGGAAGATATTGACTAGTTACATCTCAAAGCAACTGTCTTCTTTAGACAGTTGGTGATTATGCACTGGAAAAAGAGATGTTCATGTGTTTCCTCCTCTGTTAAACAAAAATGGCATAAAGGGTCAATATTTAGATACCTGATTCGGTCTGTAGTATTGAGCTATTTTTGAATAACTTGCTATAAATTGAAATTTATCTTAGGAG
The DNA here is from genome assembly GCA_027568895.1 of Erythroxylum shatona. Classification (NCBI taxonomy): domain Eukaryota; kingdom Viridiplantae; phylum Streptophyta; class Magnoliopsida; order Malpighiales; family Erythroxylaceae; genus Erythroxylum; species Erythroxylum shatona. Next base: position 12,168 of record JAOSBK010077643.1, read on the forward strand.
GTAGGAACTTATGACATATGATTTTACACCAAGCCACTGTCAATTTTTTCAACCTTACAAGCTACCGTGTGATTCTATTTGTAATTTGGTGGATAGGTCGATTATGCCAGAAAAAAGTATCTTGGAGGAGAGGACTAGGGGAGTACTGAGGTTGTAAATGTTAAATACTGGCAGGGAAATTGTAAGAACTCCTATGAATGAGGGAATCCATTTTCATATGAAGTGGGAGGATAATACACACCTTTGATCGATAGGTAAATTAATGAGAGCTCCTTGGACTGACCAATTATCAAACCATGCATATATTTGCTTCCCATTGCCAATGGAGCAAGACAAACTAAACTATTGGATAATTATTTATCTTTACTTTTAGATAAGTCTATTAGCTTAAGAGATTATCTTATAGGAGATAAGTTGATTATTTTTTAGGAGATAAGTTTACCTTCTAGTAGATAAGTTGATTATTTTCTAGAAGATAAGTTTGTCTTCTAGTAGATAAGATAAGTTTATCCTTTATACAAATCTTATAGTTAATAGCATTAAATTAGGAAATACACTTGTATAAATTTCCTTAAATCAAAGGAATAAAGTAAGTTCCGACCCCTTTTCTAAAATCCTCTTATTTTATGGTATCAAAGCTACCAGTTCTGGTAGCCTAAAATCTTTTTCCAGCCACATCATTGCTGGAGTTCAACCAACCGTTGACGAGTCTTCCACCACCCAAACCCCCTCCCAAACACCTAGTTCTATAACCCTTCAGCCCAAGCCTCATCTCCTTCTATTGATAATCTTTCATTGTAAATAACGCAACATAAATTAAATGGAATGAATTTCTGATAATGTTTTCAGTCAGTCAAGCTTATAATCAAAGGAAGAGGCAAGGCTGGATATCTAATTGAGGAAATTCATCAACCACAAGAAACAACAGCCACTTATGGCACTTGGGATGCTAGGAATTCTATTGTTATGGCTTGGCTTATGAATTTAATAAAGCCAAAAATAGAAAGAATTTATCTATTCTGCAAAACTATGAGAGAAATTTGGGAGGTCGTTTAAGAAATATATTCTGATTTGGAGAACACATCTCAAAGTTTTGAAATAAGATCCAAAATCAAAAACACTCACCAAGGTAACATGTCTGTTACTGAGTATTATAACTTACTCACTAAATTATGGCAGGAGATGGATTTGTTTTATGCAATAAATTGTGAGTGTCATGTTGATGCCAAAAAATGGAAAATTGTTGGAGGATAGACTTTTTGATTTCTTGCGGGGACTTAAAGTTTAACTTGATGAAGTACGAGGACGGCTGCTTGGTTTAAAGCCATTGCCCTCAATCCAACAAACATGTACTGAGGTTTGTAGGGAAGAGAGTAGAAAAAAGGTCACGGTTACCTCTCCCACTCCTGAACAAATCTCTCAAGGCTCATCTTTAGTGGCATACTCTCAGAAGGGGTCTATTCAATAACCCCTAAGAGCAACAAACTAAGAACAAGCAGTGGTGTGATCACTATGATAAGCCCTACCACACCCGTAAGACCTGCTAGCACTTACTTAAGAAACCACCATATTGGAAGCCTAAAAGACAAAGGTTTTAGTAAAAATGTAGAGTGACACATGTAACAGAATCTGATATTGGTAAATCCACTAGGCTAAATTTGTCTTCCCAGTAGATTGAATTACTTCACCAAATCTTGAATCAGACAAGTATCACAACTGAATCAGATTCACATGATCAACAGGCTTTTACCACAGCACTAGTACATAAAGGTAACTTGTATCAATCATTACTATCAAAGTCTCTAGGTCACAATTTTTGGATTGTGGGCACAGATGCATCATACCACATGACTTGGTCTTTCAAAAATATGAGTCATGTGAACAGAAAGTCAATATCTAGGTCGCAAATGGAAAGGTGTCACTAGCTATTGGTCAAGTGAGGGTTTGTTTGTTAAATCTGACATTAAATATTGTTCTCTATTTGCCTAAGTTAACTTATAATCTATTATATATCAGTCAATTAACCAAGGACATGGATTATATTGTGACATTTTTTCCTTCTTATTGTGAATTTCAGGACTAATGTTCGAGAAAGATGATTGGCAATGCTAAGGAGAAAGATGGACTTTACTACTTTTCAAGAAAGAGTACTCCTACTGAATTTAAATCACTAAATAAGATTTCCCTTTCAGTTATGTCAAATTTTGATGTTATGTTATGGCATCAACACCTTGTTCATCCAAATTTCCCATATTTGAAAATCTTATATCCACAACTTTTCATGAATAAATATCAAATTTCTTTATATTATAAGCAATGTGTCCTTGCAAAGCAAAACAAATTAAAAACAATCATCTTATACACTCATACAGACCCTCAAAATCATTCAAATTAATTCATTGTGATATCTGGGGTCCTGATAGAGCAACAAGTATAACAGATACTTGTTGGTTTATCAGTTTCAATAATGATCATATAAGGGTATGTTAGATATGTTTAATGAAAGACAAATCTGAAGCCTATCATGTCTTTAAACAATTTCACAAGCTTATTCAAAATGTATTCCAAACCTCTATTTAAATGGTACGTAACGATAATGGGAAAGAATATTTCTCACATGATTTTATTCAATATCTCAGTGAAAATGGGATAATCCACCAAATTTCTTGTGCTTATACCCTACAACAAAATGGTATAATGAAAAGAAAGAATCATCATTTGGTAGAGGTAGCCCAGTCTATGATGTTTACCAATTCTGCTCCAAATTTCTATTGGGGAGAAGTTATTATAACTGCGTCATACTTGATAAATTGTCTTCCTTCAAAAAGTCTTCAATTTCGAACCCTTTTAAGTGTTCTTCTAGATTAATTTCCTCACATAAAGATTCTTTATTCTCTTCCTCCTAAAGTCTTTAGGTGTATTGATGTTTTACACAACAATCAACCTAATAGAAGCAAACTTAACCCACGAGCTATTACGTATATGTTTGTTGGGTACTCTCCCACTCAAAAAGGATATAAGTGTTTCTCACCTTTTACAAACAAATTCTTTGTTTCATATGATGTCACCTTTTTTGAAAGTCAATCATTCTTCTCCAATACCTCCCTTTAGAGGGAGACATCCTATGAATAGACTTATTGGGATCCAAGCATATCAGTCCTTATCTCACAAAATTCTATCCAGATCTTCCCATAAAACTCACAAACACCTACCATTGAACTTAAAACTATCCAGTCTAATTCAATAGGAGAACTAGTTCCCAAAAAGCCAATATTGGTGTATTCTCAAAGGCCTAACACTTCTCAACAAGGCCAATCATTGGACCAAGAATAGGCTCCTAAAGAAACTATGGCAAGTGACTTAGATATGCCAGTTGCATTACGAAAGGGGGGTAAGATCATGTACCAAATATCTTATTTCAAATTATTTACTTAAAGTTGTCTTCAAAGTTTAAAACTTTCACTACTAAGCTTGACAATGGAAGAATTCCAAGAAATTTGCATGATGCATTCCAAGAGCCTAAGTGGAAGGAAGTTGTACTTGAGGAAATGAAAGCCTTACTTGAAAATAAGACATGGGATATTACAGATCTACCAGAGGGGGAAAAAAGGTGGTTGGTAGCAAGTGGTTGTTCACTGTGAAGTATAGGGTAGATGGAGAGATCGAAAGGTAAAAGGCTAGATTAGTGGTAGTGGATTAATGTTTCAAAAAAATGACAAAAATAACATAGAAGGTTTTAAGGATGCAGATTTGGTTGGTTATATTGAAGATAGCAGATCAAATTTTGGCTATTGTACTAAGCTGTGGAGGAACCTTGTCATATGGAGAAGCAAGAAGTAGTTCGTAGTGGCAAGAAGCAGTGTAGAAGCAGAGTTTAGGGTAATTACATAAGGAATTTGCGAAGTTATTTGGCCATAGAGGTTAATGCAGGATCTACAGATCACCACTTCCTCTCCCACCAAAATCTTTAGCGATAGCAAATTAACCGTTAGTATAGTGAAGAATATAGTTCAGCATGATCAAACAAAACATGTTACAATTGATCGAAGCTTCATCAAATGTGAAATAGAAGGCGGCATTGACTTATGCTATGTCCTTACTCAAGCATAGGAAGTAGATATTTTCAAAAAGATCATTCCTAAGCCCAGAATCAAGACAGTTCTAACCAAGTTGGGAATGATAAATATCTATTCCTCAGCTTGAAGGGGAGTGTTGGATAATTATTTATCTTTATTTTTAATAAGTCTATTAGTTTAGGAGATTATCTTCTAGGAGATAAGATTATCTTCTAGTAGATGAGATAAGTTTATCCTATGCACAAATCTGATAATTAGTAGCATTAAATTAGGAAATCCTCTTGTATAAATTTCCTTGAATCAAAGGAATAAAGTAAGTTTCACCCTTTTCTAAAATCCTCTTATTTCATAAACTATCTTGGACAATGTCTCTAAGTTTGAGAAGTTGATTCAAAAAGAAAAAGTTGAAGGCTTTTAGTTGTAATGCCCAAATGCTCTTTCCTATGAGAAAGTATGAATGGAACCATCTGATCCATAAGGATGTTTTATCTGCCAGTATTGACCATAATCTCTTCATGATGAGTTTTGTATTGGTAAGCTTCACGGTAATAAGATTAAGTACTCCTTCTACTTGCAGGTAACAAATGTCCGACCATTTAACTTTAACACTATCCTTAGTACCAATAGATGGATTCCATAAGAAGTCCTTGAAGATCTTTTCAATGTATTTGGTAACACATTTTGATAAAAACTATGTGACCTCCAATATAAATGCAAAGAGATTAGAATTATTTTAATAAGTTGCAGATTTCCTGTAAAAGACATAAATCTGTTTACCCAAGAGCTGATTTGTAACTGAAATTTCTCTATAATGGGAGTGCATTCAAGGAAAGTTAGGTGTTTGGTGGAAATTGGCAGACCTAAGTAGAGCAAAGGGGGAGATTGTTCCTTCATGCCCATCTGTGAAGTAATATGTGGCGCCAGCTGAGAAGCTTCTTTTGAAAGACGAAGTGGCTTTTGTTAAAATTGATCCTAAGGCCAGATAAGTCTCTAAATTTTTGGAGGGCCTCCATATAGCTATAGATTGAATCACCATTGGCTCTACCAAAAAGAAGTAGATCATCGGCAAAAGCAAGATTAGTCAAGCCAATCCTCTTACATTTCGAATGGTGTTTGAATTTGTGATTGGATTTCACTTCAAGTTTTATGATAGAATGAAGCACTTCTATACACATAATGAATAGGTGGGGGAAATAGGGTCCCCCTTCCTTAATCCTCTCCCGGCTATGAAATAGTTTGAAGGATTGCCATTGATAAGTATAAAGTAGCTTACCATTGAGATACATTCTTTGATCTATCTGGTATAAATTTTGGGAAAACTAAAAGCACACATTATCTCCCATATGAAATTCCAGCTAATGCTATCATACGCCTTATGAAAATTGATTTTAATAGTGTAGTTGGGGGTTGAATTCTTTCTTGCATGGCCTTTGAGAAGCTCTTGTAGAATTAAAATATTGTCATCCATCTTTTTACTGCTTATAAAAACCCTATGATTGCGACTTATCTATCACCTTTTTCTTTCTTGATGACAGAATTGATATGATCTTATACAGAAAGTTTGTATAAGAAATGGGTCTAAACTCTAAAAGGTTTGAAGGATAAGAACCCTTCAGTATCAAGCATATGAAAGACTTATTAACTTCCTTGAGCAACACTCCTGTGGAGAAAATTTCTCTTGCTACATCTTTAACAACTGGACCCGTAACACTCCAAGATTATTGGAAAAAGTATCCATTCATTCCATCCAAATTTGGTGCTATTTTTCATTTTTGTTGAGCACCACCTCCTTAATCTCTTCATTCTCTACCATTTTGGCTAACAGGTCACTGTCCTCTAAATTAATTTGCTTAAGCTTGAGTGGTGAGAAATCTGCAGAAGAAACTACAGTTGTATCTAGAGAACCTAGAGGTTTCGAAAATAATTAACAGCCTCCTTTTGTATATCAAGTTGTGTCTAAAGGAGTAGTCCCTTATGACTTTTAATGGAGGTAATTCAGTTTCTGTTTCTCTAAGCAAGAATGGAGAAATTTTGATTTCCTATCACCATCCTTTAACCAATTAACCTTAGCTAGATGTTGAAATAAAGACTCATGGTTCTTAATAGCGATCAAATACTTTGAAAGCACCTATTTCTCCTAAGCAAGCAGTGTAGTATCATCAGGTGAGTTTGCAAGGCAATTTTGGATACAAAGAGCTCAACCTTAGCCTGCACTACTACTTCATCAGTGGAAACCTTTCATGACTAGAGAACATTAAGCTCATGTTTGATGGCCTTCAGTGTTTGGACACATATATATTGTTTGTTCCTTGAAACATATGGCACATACCTCTTTGACAAGCAATCGAGAAGTTTAGATCATGAGCCAAGTAACTATTGAAATGAAAGGGATGGAAGTTAGTAGGCTTCCTAAATAGATGCTCAATTTTGATGGGGGTATGATTAGAAAATAATGGATCCTGGAAAATAACATAGCTATTATAAAATGTAGAGAGATAAGTGGCATTAACTAGAGCTCGATCAAGTTTCTTTTGGATGCTCCAATGAGAGGATTGCTTGTTGACCATGTGACCTGTAGTCGATGTATTGCAGGTTTGTCACTCCCAACCTTTCGACACATTGTTTGAAATCCTCAGAATAATTATGTAAGTTATAGTTCCTATTAGCCTCCAACCAATAAAGAGCAAAGTTAAAATCCCCACAAATGAGTCGTGGCAAGTTGATCCCTATACTAAGATTGCTTAAATCATACCATAACAGAGATCGCTGGAAACCAAAATTTTTGGCATATATAAAGGAGACGAGGATATCAGATTGTTCCATGTAAATTTTGGTGTTTGTATATTGTTAAGTTTCTTATCTTGTATTATTTTACTGGTGCAATTTGAAGAGTATTTTCTTGTTGTTATTTTTTTGTTGATCATTTAGAGAGTTGTGTTATTGTCTCTTAACATACTAATGATTATAATCCCAAAGGATCTATGAGAACTTTAGTAGATCCCTTAAAAGAGGATATCTATTTCTTTGCCTTTCAATTCTGAGTTATTATTATTTGTCTGCTTAGTCATTGCATATCAAAGAGGTTGGACAGAAAGAGTTGGATGTGGAAATAGGAGGGAGGGAACAAGTTGTTAAGTTAAGGAATTGGATGAATCCCTAATCTATAATTCATAAACTTGTTCTGTTAATTCATAAATTTGGTTACTAGTAAGAGATTTTGATATTTCAATTAATTTAAATATATATATACATAGACATTTTAAAATTTTTAGACCTTGAATCCCATTTTATTATGTGGTAATGGAATCTACTATCTAATTATAAAAATAAAAATAATATTACATAATCTTTTATGTAACATTCAATTGCTTGTCAAACATTTCGTCTATTTAGAGTCTGTTTTGAATATTTTAAAGCATTAAGATTTAATTTGAATGCTTCAAAATGTTAGAATTAAAATTGTATTCTTTTTATAAATATGGAAATTCAAAATTTATTTTTAACCTTTTATAATACAAAGGATTAATGGAACAAATTAGTTGATTCAACAAATTTATTTCACTTATACTGGCATGAAAAGACATAGTTGGGTAACTCGCAAAATCCAACTCTTGTTTATTTTTTAAAACCCATATCGAACACCACTTAAATTCTTTTTCTATTCAATTATATGTTGAATGTTTGGTGTAACTCAAAATCTTATTACCAAGTCTAAACATGCTAGAACATATTGAATTTAGAAGCTAATAACACTTAGCTAATGAAAAGATAGAAGAAAAACAATTAATAAAAAGAAAAATAATTTGCAATTGAGTTTCAATTAAGAATTTTAAGGTGAAAAATTAAAATAGTTTTAAAATATGTTGATAGAGCATACAAAATAATGTGAAAGGTAAACACGAAGATACAATTTTTACAAAAAGAAAGAAAATGAATAAGGAAAAGGGATAATAGCAAATAAGGCACCAATTAAATAATATAGGAAAGATTCTTCTCCACATGTTTTCAACCCTTTTCTCCATAACTATTAAAGCTAAATGGCCCTACACAATATTCTTGGCCTTTTTTTAACAGTCGTAATAGTAAGCTTGTCTTCAAATGGAGGACAGAGAATAAATATATAAGTTTCTTTATAATTCTTTAACTGAGGAAATAGATATCTTGTTAGTGGAAAAATATACCTTATAAGATCAGAGAGTGTGAGGTTGAGAAAGACAACGAGGAAATAGAAAAGACTTATCCGAGTAAGAAAAGCTAGTACTTGGTGGTTCATCCGAGTAAGAGAAGATATTTCATCAAAGGTATTTGGTGTGCTTGTAACGGGAGAGAAGAATTTCTTTGTTTTTGCAGTGATGGGTAAGTCAATCACTAAAAAAAATGAGATGAATATTTCGAGAGAGACTGATAGAATGATATTCTTTGGAGGTAGAGAGATAAAATCAGCTAAAATTTTCTGGTGGCCTTGATATAGTAGACTGTGATCCTCAAACATGAAATGGATATATTGGTGGTCTTAATGAACTTGACAAAGATGAAGAAATCACCTATCAATTTCAACGATAATAAAGGCACAAGATTGGTTGACATATAAAAGGGTCAAAGAAGAAGTGGAATTATGACAATGAGGTAAAATTGACTTAAAATTTTCAGCTATGGACCTTATTTTTGTTTTGATAATGGGACTCCATACGTGTTAGATGTGATTGGATAAATTTTGGAGATCGAAATACAAAGTATTATCATGCGAAGGTGATGAGAAGAAGCAGAAAGAAGAGAGTTATATCCTTGAGAGGTGATGATGGAGAGTGGTGTTCTCACAACAGGACACTTAAAGAATTGGCATATGATTTTTTCAGAAACCTTTATTCCAGGTATAACGTGGTGGTTGATTCTTATGGGTGTAGGGGAGCTTTTCCCCTCCTAAGTGTTGATAGTAGATGACAACTTGAAGCTTGCATTATAAATAACAAAGTCCATCATGCTCTCTTTACAATGAAACCCCTCAAAGCTCCAGGCATTGATGGCATCTAGGCTGCTTTCTTTTAGTCCCATTGAGAGACTGTTGGTCCTTCTGTGTGTAACATGGTCAATCAAGTTTTTGAGGAGGGGATCTTGGAGCTAGAGCTGAATGAAACATTGATAACTCTTATCACTAAAGTGGATAATCCTGAAAGGCTTAAAGAGTTCAGACCAATTAGCCTTTGTACAATCCTTTATAAGATTATTATGAAAGTACTTGCCAATAGAGTTAAAAGGGTGCGATGGGGTGGATGGCAATAAAGGTTGATCTTGAAAAAACATATAATAGATTGTGATGGGATTTTATTACATATTCCCTTTATGATGTTGGCTTCCCAGAGAAATTTTTTAAAGCTATCATGTTGTGTATAACTACTTGTAAAATGCTAGTGGTTTGAAATGGGCAAAAAACGGAGGAATTTTCACCAACTATAGAGGTATACATCAAAGAGATCCCCTTTCTCCCTATATCCTCATGCTATACATGGAGCGCATGTTTCAAGCAATTACCAAAGCTATAGGAGATAAGAGGTGGTAACCAATTAAACTTGGGAGAAATGGGCCCCCTATCCCACCTCTTTTTTGTATATGACTTGGTTCTTTTTAGCATTACGGAGATTTCTCAAGTCCAACTCAGAAAGAAAATTTTGAGTGATTTTTGTATTATCTTTGGACACAAAGTAACATATCCTTTTCTCTAAAAATACCCAGGTTTCACATGCAAAATGGATCATCAATGAGATGGGTTTTATTCAGACTCATGACTTGGGTCAATACTTAGGGGTTCCGATCATTCATAAATGAGTTAACCTTGATACTTATGATGGGAAAGTTAAACAAAGGCTTTCGGGTTGGGATGCCAAGACCTTGTCTCTTATAAGACGAATTACTTTAGCTACTTCAGTCTTGCAAGGCCTTCCCTTCTATGCCAAGCAAACTACAAAACTACTAAATGGCCTCTGTAATCGTATTGAAAAATTAATCAGAGCCTTTATTTGGGGTAATACAGAGGAGTTACGAAAAGTCAATCTGGTAAGATGTGAGGATATGTGCCAACCGCGTTGTAATGGGGGATGTGGCATTAAGAAGTTTGAGCCTCAAAATATTGCTTTCCTGATGAAAATTGGGCTTACTCTTGCCACAAAGCCTAATCTCCTTTGGGTTAGAGTTCTGAGATGCAAGTATGGATGGGAGGATCTTAAAGACCCTTCTCATAATAACCAAAAATAGATCCTTTCTTTGGCGTAGTATTAAGAGAATATGGCTTGATTTGGAGCTGGGCATACGATGGGAGATTGGTGATGGCAGTATACTTCGGTTTTGGGCTAACAATTGGCTATCATTTGATAATGGCCAACATCTGGGATTTACAAGACAACAAGTGGGATGTAATTTGGAAGCACGAGGGGCCCCAACGGGTTCATATGTTTCTCTTGTTAGTTTTGGAAGATCTTTGTCCCGTCACATCCAATGGCTCAGTTCATCAATAATAATTTTGCTGACTGGATGATTCAGAATCTTAGAGGAAGTACGACCACCCCTTTTCCCAGTAGATAGTGGGCCTCGATGTTTGGACTTACCTGCTGGCAACTACGGGAAGCACGCAACAAACATATCTTTTGCAATGAGCACATTCAAGCGTGTCAGCTTGTAGAGGAAGTCAAGATGCTTTTGGATTTCAGTATGAAGGCAAGGTACACTTTAAAATGCATTCAAAGCACTAGTGGCAAGAAAGAAGCATGCAACGTTAAGTGGAGGAAACCCCCAAGCTGCTGGATCTCTTTAAATTGTGACGATGCTATTAAAGGGGCATCTGGACAAGCAGGAGTAAGATCTCTTCTTCATAGTTCTGATGGAAGCTAGATCAGAGGGGGTTGTCGAAACGTTGGGTGCTGTACATCTCTCCATGCAGAGCTTTGGGCTTATAGCGGATGGATTAAATATGGTACGGGACTGCGGATTCCACCGTGTGAAACTGGATGTCAATTGCCTTTTGACAGTCAATCTTTTAAACCAAAATGATTATCAACCTAATGCTAATACCAAACTTCTTAGATCTATATGCTCCTCAGCAAAGATTGGCGAGTGGATTTGGCTCATGTATATCGTGAGGGAAATAAGTGTCCGTATTTTTTGGCAACCTATGCACTAACGATGGAAAGAGGTTTTCATGATCTGAATGTCCCACCTGAGGAGTTGAATAGGTTCTACGTGATAATGCCATGGGTGTTGAGCAGATGAGACTGTGCGAGGGCTCTCTTTAGTGTACTTTTCTTTTCCCTTTTTAACGAAAAAAGACAAAAAATTTATTTAAAAAATAAGTCAATTGATGAAATTTTAATGATATTAAAATTTTTATCAATTGATAATTAAATTTGAATAATTTGAAATTATTATAATTCTTTTTAAAAATTTTAAAATGTTAGGATCTGATTTAAATTTTGGAGTAAATTTTAATATTTAAATTTTTTACTTTAAATTTTAAATTTATTTTTTCAAAGTTTACTAATTTAATATATTTTTCATAATAATTGATAGTAAATTACTAGAAATAAATATAATTAAAGGCATATCTATTAAATATGAATATAGTAATTACAATTACATAATCATTTCGATTTAAAATAGTGCAAAACGCCGGTTTTAGTTATAGTTATTTGATGACAGAGGATGACCCACTTGTCGTTGCAAACTTGTTATTGATCTCCGCCGCTGAAACCTCACGAGTCAGCGTTCGCGAAGGAGCATGTCGTGAAAAAAAGAAAAAAGAAGAAAAAGAAGAAGATACAAGCAACAATTTAAACGGAGTCTCATTTTGGCATTCTTTCGGTAGTACCACTTCTCTATTCCACTAATTCCTCAAGAGGAAACAAATTAACTGGCCATGCTCAAAGTTTTAAATTGTGAAGCTTTAGCGAATTTTTTTTTTGGTTAAAAAGCATAGCTGAAGCTCAAAATAAGAACTACAGGACAGCGACACGAAGTAAAGTAACCCCAACAAAGTCGGCAAATAAAAACGAAGATAGACTTTTAACATCACAAAACCAGTGGATACCGATAGGTAGCCGGAAGTTCAAGTGAAATTACTCTCACAATATTGTGGTTGCATTTTCTTTTACCACAAATTCCGGTAATTGCGATTATATTATCAAATTCTAATGTATTTTCTTGAGTAAAGATTAATTTATACATATAATTAAAAATGATTATAATTGTATCTTATATAAATTTAAGAAAGTTATTTCACCGCTTGTCAAAAAGAAAATTTTAGACCTTTTGGACGCCAAACATTACAGTAACGGAGTGTGAACCTTGGCATTCCAAAAGCTTGTCGTTTTTCTCTTTTCCAGTCATTTATGTCTGCCCCTATTATTTTTGCTGCTCTTTGAATTCGAGCCCGTCAATAACCTGCAATTAATTCCCTTGGACTCAAAAAATAGAAAGGAAAAAATTGTTAGAAAATCAATAATAAAAATGAAAATTTAAGTCAATATCACTTTAAAATTTTATCAAAATATAATACACATTATTGTAAAATTTGATCATCTTCTTACAATAACAAACAACAACAATAATAACAACTTAATGAAATTCATATTGATACGCATAAGTTCATATTTTATTGTAAAATTTAATCTTCTTACAACTCCTCTCAAATTGATTTCTAACTGATTAATTGCAACTATTGTAGTCTGACACATATCCAGAATTTAACTGTGTTTGCACTAATTAATTGAAATAACTCTACAGGTGATATAAAGAGGGATAAGCAATGAGTGCTACTTAATTTAGAGTCTACGCCTACATATGATAGAATTTGGACTTTTAATAACTTAACTGAAATACAATTTTAATTTCAATTAAATTTTAATTAGAATTATAATGAATTCTAATATAAAGATGGATAAGCAATGAGTGCTACTTAATTTAGAATCTACGCCTACATATAATAGAATTTGGACTTTTAATAATTTAACTGAAATATAATTTTAATTTCAATTAAATTTTAATTAGAATTATAATGAATTCTAATTAAATATTAATAGGGTTCAAATAAGATCCAATATCTAATATTGATCCTTATTTATTAAATATTTCGTATTTGATTTTTTTGAATAATAAAAAGGAGTATTATCTCACCAAAAAAAAAAAGGAGTATTATTCTATGAAACAAAATTTTTGTATTTAATCTTAAAGTTTCTCAAACTTTACAATCAAATTCAACTTGATTAAATTTACCTTTTCTTTCATCAACCATTCTTTGTATGTAATCTTTTAAGTTCCTAAATATGTTGACAATGGATGTGAGTTATAAATTATAACCTTAAATTTTATTTAATATTAGATAAATTAATTAATTCTATAATTATATTTATAAATTAAAATCGACATCTAGTAATGCATCATGACCATCAAAATATTAAGGATATCAAAGTAATTTTGACAATCTTTTTATGTGTAATTTTCTGTATAATTTAATCATTTTATCATATAATGTTTCGATTAGACACAACATATGTTAATTTCTACTTTATTTGAATCTAATTATATTAGTACTCTATCATTAGGATTTGATTTTATTAATAATATGTGAAGATTAATAATAGAGCATGAAATTAATGTCTATTCTATTTGAGTCTAATCATATTAGTTTTCCATCATTAGTAATTGATTTTGTTAATGACACTTGAAAATTATTTTTTTAATGACATTTGAAAATTATTTTTTAAGTGTCATTATACCTTAACCAATGATTTCTCAAATCAATATTAATCGAGAACAATAGAACATTATTCTTAATCACTTTAAGATAAAGAATCATATGTTCACACTCAGCTATCTTTATATAATTTATGATATACTTAACAACTATTGATTAAGCTACCATTAACTAAGATAAGTCATAATAGTATTAACACAGCACTCCACATATGAAATATTTTGAAGATCTCAAATTAAAGGAACAATTATATAATTATTATAATGAGAATTTTTATAACCATGCAAATAATTTTTCGACTGAAACTCTGGTATCAAGTTGGTTCATTGAACTTATTTTCTAATAAACACCCAAATATTCATTAGTATATCTTTATCTTAATCAATGATATTGAATACTTCCTTCATAAGAAAGAAACATAATTTGTATTAGCCTTTTTGTGTTGTATTATGTCTAGTTAAAATAATGACTAGAAATAATTTAAAGATAATATATAAGTGCAATAAGAATTTTATATTTATGAACTCAATATAATTTCATTACTGATGTATATTTATCTTAAGGACATTATCTTATACATCAATTAAATTAAACAAATATACATTAAATAGAGAATACTTTTACATAATTATATCACAAAAACTATAACCGAATGATTGGTTAAAGTGTAAAAACCAATAATTTCTCACTTACACTAAGCCAATCACTTAAGTATCTTATACCATATCTCTATGTGATGATCATGCTACTATCAAAACAATGGTCTATTAAGATTAATCTACAAAATTCTCTATAATGAGTGCTTGTTGAAATCTTACAATTTTTATCTTAATTATCATCATACTTAAGATAATTTACTTAATACATACTTAAATCTTTGATGAAACTTTTGCTCCTTTAGCATATTGGTGAAACTTTAGCTCTTTATGCGTGCCTAATGGATCTAATGTTCTATAGTATATTACTATTTCAACAATGCAAGGAATTTGACCAAGTTCATCAAAGAACTTCTTCATTTAAATATTCATTTTGATTTAAATGAAAAACATATTATGATTGGATTAGCAATTAATGCGATATTGGAACCTTTTTAAATAAAAATAATATTGTGCCAAGTAAAATATACTTTAGATGGAACTGGCTTCTTTCAAACTCAAGTTAACACCCGTATAACTTTGAAAGCAAATATCAACTCAATATAGAATAATGGCATCTTTAATATTTCATAAGTATCATATATCCCAAGTGCTAAGCACATTTAGTACATTATCTATGTACTTGGATTATATAGATAAACAACTTCCATATCTATCTATATAGATTAAATTCATATAATTAAGTTGTTACCTTTTTATACGCAATAAGAGTTTTTCTTAATTACTATATTTTCAGTAATAAAAAATGTGAACTATTGTTATCTATAAGCAATGTATCAATGCACACTCACACTAAAGAATAAAATTATACTCTCACTAACCTACTTTTAGACATGATAAATTTATAATCATTTTTAAAACAATCTCTTTAAATTTATCATGAAAGTGAATATTTCAACATCTTGTAAACTTTTAACTGTATATCAAATGTATCAACAAGGGCACTATTATTTAGATATATTGTCATGAGATTTAAACCTTTTAAATTTTATGTTACTCCCACTAGTTATATTGATAATTATTTTCCTATAAGAATGTATTATAATAAACATTTTATTTAATAGGGTTTATAAAATGATATCTAACATTTTGGATATCTCATAATCTTCTATTATCTAATTCAGCTCTAGGCTTATTGTATAATATATTCCTTAACTATTACAAATCATGATTTGAGATTGTATTAACCTGTTATATGTGAGATAAAAGATGAGATAAAGGATATATCTAAATGCCCAAACTCTGGCTGTAACTTACTACATCACATGTTGAACTGATCAACTTGACTCTTTTAAAGTTATACCATTTTATATCTAGTATGAAATATTACTAATTAATTTAATTAGGACTATTCAAGGCAAGTTGTTATGCAAGGCATAACTATAGAAATAAATATTGCACCATACAATATCTCATATTATATTTTCCTCCTTACTCAAATTCATACTATTATGAAATTTAGTTGTGGAACGAGAGAATCTTATTCCTTATAGATAAGGGCAATCCTAAGCAAAGGCAGGGAGGGCCCTCACAGCCTACTAATTACAAGTTATTTTACAACATAAGAGCTTTCCACTTTAAGTAAAACAAGTCTAAAAGAGTTGTTCCTTTTTGTAGATTAAAAGGAATTTATGTAGGGAGCAAAAATCAATCTCAATTTGGTAAAAAAGAATAGCTCGTTCCATCATCATATACACAAAAACATCTTTTTGGGAGGTAAAATAGTTGTGGAATTATTCCTTCTAAATGCCGAGATTTTCATTTTTCTAATTGAAATTCAAGAAGAGAAGGCCTTAAATTTAAGAATTTCGCCTTGGTCTTACCTTCATCATCATCATTCCTATCTAGGTAAGAAATGCATCTCATTTATTCTCTCAAGTCTCATTTTCTATTTTTTTGCTTTAAATTTTAGATTTTCTTGGTAGCCTTTTTTTATCTGAAGATTGGGTAAAATTTTGAAATTTGATTATGAGTATAATAGTGTTTTCAATCTAGGTTGAATTTTCTATTTTGAATTAAAACTCAAATTAAATTTTAGGTATAATTTATCTTTTCTTTCATTTCCTATTTCAATTATAGTTTATCCAGATAATTGAAAATTTTCAATTTGATTATATATGATATTTGTCAATTGCAATTCTAAGTATGATTTCAATTCGAATTAAAAGTTTATTCAAGTAATTTTTCTCTTTCATTTCACATACAACATAGTTAACAATTTTTATCCATTGTTTCCTTCTTTAATTACAATTTATCTCTCTTTCATTTATTAAGTTATGATTAACATTTTCTAATTTATAGGTTCAACTGATTTTGCATATATAAATTTAATTTTGTAAATTGTTGGTAAAGTTTGGTTTCAATATTTTTATAATATAGAGATTGATATTAATCTTTATTCTCTTTTGTGAAAAGTAACTCACCGTTAGTTTTTTATGCTTTAGAATTACTTGAAAATTTGAAAATGAATTCTAAGTATGATAGCTTTTATCATAAAAGTTTACTCTTTGTTTTTTCATTTTTAATATAGGATATTAAATTTGGGTTTTTTCTTTGCTGTAGATATATAATATTATTGTTATGTCTTTGTGATAAATGTCAAGTTATTGTTGTTCTGGTGCATCCACCTACTTTTTTCACTTCCATATATGTGCTTTTGTTCTTTTTATAGTTCAAATGTGTTAAGATTATGTTATGTGATGTTATTTAAAAAGCATTTGTTTGTATGTAAAAAAAAAAAGAAAAAGAAGAAAATGGGTAGAATAGTTAATATCCTAAAAAGCAGCTATCGATAAATTTATTAAAAGAGTTGCTCTTCTAGTAAGAATTATGAGAAATTATGTGAAGATAGTTTTGAACAATGTAATAAAAATTTAATTAATGAGATTCATATTCATAAGAATGTGAGTAATTTAAGTAAGTAAAAACATAAATCAAGTGCATAAAATTTAGAAAGTTTAAGAGTTGATGAGCAGCCAATCTCTCTATAAAAAATTTATGATCTTATAAATTAGGATAATCATGACAATAAAGTAAGGAACATTTTTATTAAAAAAGGCCTATAAGGGAATTGAATCTTACATTTTCTTTAAACAATACATATTTGCACATTATTGATACACTGGTTTACTTTGTTATGGGCCTATAAAATGTTAGGAACAACCCTACCTATAGATGACTACAGATTTAAATCTTACCATATCAATCTTGTTAAAGTGTTTCAATATTCTCAATGTTTAATTTTTATTTATATTTATTCACTTTAAAATTTTCAAAATCATAAATTAATATTTTATTTAATATATATGACTATATCATATAAATTCATTACTAAATTTAACAAGATATAAATATTCATCCTTTTATGAATTATTGTTATAAGATTTAGCAATTCAATATCATAATCATCATTTCACTAAAGATTGATTTGGTCATTCTTTAACCTAACAAGTTTCATATGATTTATAATTAAAGGATATGTATGTTCTTGTATGCTACTCTAAGAATCTTGTTATGTTGATTTAACTATCACGACGTAAAAGGATAATTTTGATATCTAACTTTGTATTTGTTAGTGTCTTTATTTTATATCTTTTTATGTGTTAATTTTCTTTATTCTTGAGGTTTGAAGTTATACTTAATGGAAATTAATCTTGTTTTATGTCAAGGTATATTTTGGAACTAAATAGAAAGAACTGCGATGAATTTGGGATAAAAATAGCTGAACCAAGATTTGACCCTAATTAGACATTGCCTCGTGCAACAACTAGATGCTCGAAACTCAGCAAGTTGGAATAATAAAACAAATGAAGCAAACGACGTAGCAACGAGCTTTAAAAGGCCGTGTACAGTGTGCATGGACCAACTTAACAATTTGGCACATCAAGCTACAATGCAGAGAGAAGGAACAATGGCTCACAATGAAGGTAGAAGAACAAAACACAGCACGCGGAGAAGAATAGAAGGGAGGGCTGCTGAGCTACAACACAAGCATTTTACTCAAAACGCCTAAGGACGCAACATTGAAGGAAGGCATCGAGGCTTTAAGCATGAATAAGAGCCCCCAAAGTTAAATGGTCTAATCACCCAACAATAGAGGCCAACGCAAGTGAGGGCGGCGGCTGAGTGTGGAAGAAGAGGTTAGGAGCTATTGCCTACAACCAAATATAAAAAAAAATAACTTCCTGCAACACAAATTAATGTAGTAGTGGAAAGTAGGGGTTGTTCCAACAAAGAATTCAGACGTTAGTAGTTACGCAATAAAAGGGGGGTTGTAATTGTGAATTAAATAGAATTTAATTAGAAATTGAAATTGAAAAATAACTAATAACAAAATAATGAGAATTTAACAATCAATGGAACAACAAATCTTAATTTCTGGTCTCCTTCATTATTGAACTTGCATTGATTATCGACACTAAAAATAACTAATTTATTAGTTAAACATTCGTCATGGTAAATTTCTTTACCTATTTTCTCTTATGTTTAGTTAACCAAAACATGTATTTGAATTAACCCTTATTAATTAAT
>JAOSBK010077790.1:0-14101 GCA_027568895.1 Erythroxylum shatona
AGAGGAATTTATCAAACTAAACCTCAAAATAAAAATAAACATGCCTATTTACTATGAAAAAGAATTGGGGTCCAACAGATATGTTATATCTTCTAGAGGTATAGAGGTTGAAAAATCTAAGATTGATCTCATTTATGCTTTACCTTCCCCCTCAAATATATGGAAAGTTCATTCTTTTCTTATCCATGTAGGTTTTTATCACAGGTTCATTAAGGATTTCTTGAAGATAGCCTCTTCCTTATGTATGTTGTTAAAAAAAGATGTCCCTTTTTTGTTTAAAGATAAGTGCAAGAAGGATTTGTCGAACTTAAGGAGCTTTTGACATCTGCACCAGTGATTTAGTCTCTGAATTGGAGCCTTCCCTTTGAGATTATATATGATGCAAGTGATTACGTAATGGGGCAATTTTAGAACAAAGAGTGGGAAAAGCTACATAAATCATCTACTACACTTCAAAAAATTTGAATCCAGCCTAACTAAATTATTCCATAACAAAAAAGAATGTTTATCTATTGTGTTTACTTTAAAAAAGTTTTGACCATACTTATTAGGAATTGAAGTTATTGTTTACTCTAAATGTGTAGCTTTGAAGTACTTGCTAACTAAGAAGGAAGTAAAGCCGAGATTAATCAGATGGATTCTCCTCCAAGAGTTTGATTTAGAAATAAGAGATAAGAAGGTGGTGGTTAACATAGTTGCTGATCACCTCAAATACTTGATCTGAAAAGAAGATGATATTCCTTTGAGAGAAATGTTTTAGATGAACAATTATTTTCCGCCTATTTAACACCTCCATATAATAGAGATATTATGAATTTTTAGTTATTAACAACTTACCTATAGGTTTGTCAAACGCTCAAAGGGACAAGTTGAAGACTGAAGGTAAGTATTATGTGTGGAATGAGCCATATCTATGGAGGCATTGTTTGAACCAAGTTATGAAAAGGTGTGCTCTTGAGAGTGAGACGATCTCTATCTTAATCTTTTATCATGCATATGCTTTGGAGGACACTTTAGGGTAACAAGGATTACCTTGAGATTGGTTTTTACTGACCCTTATTATTTAAGGATGCATATGTTTTTTGTAATTCATATGATAGGATCCAATGACTAGGTAACTTGCCGCGTAGAAATCAAATGCCACAAGATCCTTTGGTGGGAAAGGAGAAGAAATATTTTGAGGATATTTTTCTTAAAAGAAAGAAGCCAAAGATGAGACACCGCTCATGCAATTTTCAGTTATACCATGCAAGATAGGAGAGAGAGAGAGTCAAAAAATGCAAGAACAACTTCTTACACCTTGTCAATTTTGGTTATCTTAGAAAGGAAGGAAGTGAAGAGCATCCAATGCATCACTTCTTTCTTTAATCAAACATAAAGAAGCCATTAATGAGACTCTTCTCATTTGTTTTAAGATGGCTATATGAAAAATCCAATAACCTAAAATGACATATCATTTTTTAGTCTTTGTGATGAAAGAAGGAAGATGATCCCTTAAATTTATCTCTTTCTTCTTTAATTAAATGAATGCTAAAAGGTTATATTACATGCCATCATTAAAAGACAACCATTAAACCATTTAATGGTGAGATCATTACTCCATTTAATGATGATAAAGCATGATGCATCTTAAT
This sequence comes from Erythroxylum shatona, assembly GCA_027568895.1. Classification (NCBI taxonomy): domain Eukaryota; kingdom Viridiplantae; phylum Streptophyta; class Magnoliopsida; order Malpighiales; family Erythroxylaceae; genus Erythroxylum; species Erythroxylum shatona. Next base: position 1,635 of record JAOSBK010077790.1, read on the forward strand.
TTAGCAATTCAATGCTAAATGTGCAACTGCACATTCAGCCATTAAAAACCGTCTTTCATTTCTTTAAGAATTTTTTAATATAATTAATCTAATTAATTAAATTAGACCAACGTCTATCCTATTTCTAAATGTTGATTTGGACTTCAAATTAACCATTGATTAGTGCAAGCATAACATTCAATCATGGGCTTTAAAACTTCCATCTATTTCTTACTTTGGTTGATAACCTTTCTTGAAGCCAAGTGGGGAATCTTATTGGACTTCGATAACTCAAGCTCCAATAAGCCCAGAATTTTGATCTCATTATAATTAATTTTAGCTTATTAACTAAATGTCATTCCACTAAAGATAATTAGTTGAGCTCTTGAATGACTAAATGTTATGAGAACATATATTTCAAATAAGATGTCCAATTATAAACCCTATTATAGCCATCCACATAATAAAGGATAAAATTACCGTCTTGCTTTATATTGATTTTTCCTTCTAGATCTCCTGTTTTACTCTATACGGTGATTAACACACAAGATATCATCCTTGTGTTAAGACTTGATGGATAGCTAGTCCACCAAACTACTAGCGCCAGTTTTATCACTTATCTCCATAAAACATCTAGAAGTGATGATATCACTATAAATTCTTTATTTGAGTGAATGTTCTCTAATACATGTTTTAATTAATAATTCCAACATACAGACACCAGATTGATACTTTGTAAAAATCCATTATGATCATATCAAGAATTATAATGAAATACATATGAGTTCACCACTCATCAAGATTATGGTCCATAATAAGCAAATGCTAAACTCATATTTAAAGATTAAAGTAATGATGTACTTTATTCTTTAAAACAAACGTGATTCCAGATTCATTTAATAGTGCCATTATCGATAGTCAACTACTATCATAATATGAAACTCATCATTCACTTGAAGTAAAACTCCTTTACTTACACGAGATAAATCACAACACTACACTCTAAACCATAATCAAACGACTAACTTGATTATTCACTGTGAATCAATTAATTTAGATTATAATAATATACATGTTTCCCACACATCTCCATATATATTTCTATTATTTACAAAGGAATCTTGGTACCTTATGACTAGTTATACTATGCTCATACATATAAAACTAAACTCTTTTGTTTCATTAACAATAAATATTTTCATTATAAAACTGTAACTGGAAGAAGGTTAACTTACATGTAAATACACTTACGTTTCAGGGCACTATGTTTACATAACTCCAACAATCTCCCACTTGCCTTAAAGCAAGTTTGACATATCCCTCATTCCCATCCATTCTAGGTGACCCTCAAAGATCTTTTGAGATAATGTCTTTGTGAATGGATCAGCAGGTTTTGCTCTATGGGAATCTTTACCACATTCACCTCTCCACGTTGTATGATCTCCTTTATGAGATGATACTTTTGCTCAATGTGTTTGGCAACTTTGTGGTTTCGAGGTTCTTTAAAATTAGCCACTGCCTCACTATTATCACGATAAAGTGTAATGGATTTTTCAGCCTCAGGAACTACCTCCAAATCATTTAGGAACTTGCAGAGCCAGACTGCTTCCTTTGCTATTTCACAAGCTGCAACATACTTAGCCTATATAGTCAAATCAGTAATACAAGATTGCTTGACAATCCTCTAGACTATGGCTCTACCTCCTAAAGTAAATATAGAACCAGAAGTTGATTTTCTTAAATCAACATCTAGTTGGAAATCCGAATCTATATATCCTATTGGGATAAGACTACTTGTGGAGTAAACAAACATTACATTGTTCGTCTTACGAAGATACTTAAGTATACACTTAACTTATAGTGCCTCGTTATCGTAGGATACATACTGGAACTCCTGCGGATATTCCAATAGATAACCTATGATAATGGTGCACTACATTCAATGACAACACTCATTTAATATGGCATCATCTATCTTTATTCTCTTATAAAGCATCGTAAGGATAAACACAATATTTAAAAAAACAAATTTCCTTTTTTTATTTCATAAAAACTGACTGTCAACGTTGATAATTTCTAATAACATCTGAAGGTGTACATCATCATATCCTAATACAAAAGATGGTAAATAAAAGAGGAAACACACAAATCTATCTAATAGGTCCATATCCAACTTACTGAACTTTAAGTCATTTCTTCTTTTTACTAAAAGTACAAGACTATACATCTTGTAATACCTCTCAGTAGCTAAAGTCATCTCTTGGTCCTGAAAAGTCAACATTACAATTATGATGAGTTTTGTGAACTCAATGAGGTAACTATCATCAATGATTCACTTAATTCATGCAACACATCATACATATAACATAGATTTCACAACTTTGCATAATTGATCACATATCACATTCTCATTTAAGAATAGGCAATTTTTGCATTTCAATCATTCAATCATACTTATTAAAATGTATATGAAATGCTTATATGACTCTTTTCCAATTTTACGTTGTTATGACTGAGTGCCTAAACTATCTTGTATCTATTATGGACATCAAGCTTATTTATATTGTCCCTCATCTGTTGGGATATAGGGCTCATTTTACATAGTGAGCCTTTGGCTCTTAATCACATATGGATCTTTAAGTTCATTTTCGATGGCCACTCAAGTCATAACTCTCATTATCTGATCATACATTCATATATGGAATACATCTCTCATAATCAATCATGTCATGAAACATTTAGTTTGTCACATTCACATACAAGTAGCACTTCAATATCTAAGTCATATATCATAATTATCGGACCTTGATTGTCCAAAATCACACAGTCAAATCACATTCATTCAATAATTCAAACATAATATAAAAAATAATTAATTGAGTGAGACCATCTAGGTTACTCATAAATCTCTCTGAAAGCTACTGCCTGGAAGTTCTGGAAATATCTAGATATTGACATTCTAGTTGTTCCTCTATATCACACAATATACACATATCATAATTTGCACAATTATAAGCGTTTAATAATGCACATGTATATATATAATTTATGAACAATGCATGTTCATGACATTCCCAGGTATCGCTCTATCATTCTCGTCATGTAGACATTCATTTATCCAATCTCATATAACTTTCATTTATAGTTATGATTTATACCTCAATAAAATCATTAGGATCACCATTCCTAACTCCTTTGGATGTCTAGATAAGAGGTTATAAGCAAAAAAAGGAAGGATGTTTGGGTGTGAAAACCATTAACCTATATTAAGTCACGGTTGTGTAACCTTGTTGCATGGCCGTGATTCCCAACAAAATAAATCATGGGTGTGCAAGCATAATACACACCTGTGCATTTCAAAAAGTCAAGGCTATGCATATTAAAAATTCACGGCCATGCACTCCCATACCAATTCCCAGATTTTCTAAAAATGTTCTTTCTGGTCTATTGTTCATGATCAAACAGAAAATGAAAATGAAGTCATGATCAAATAGAAAATGAAAATGAAGTCATTTGGTAATATTTTAATCTGGAAAGTTTTTCCTATCTCTTACATTTCTAATGACACCAAAATCATTTACTTTGGTTTAGAAATCTAAAAGTTACACTGCATTTATTTCAGATTGTTCATAAGCTAAAACAACATTCTATAATCAAATTTAATTCAAAATTAGGAATTCCAAAGACAGAATAAAATTTGATCTCTTCAGACAATTTATAGTCTATGTCTCTTGTTTACTCCAAATAAAAAATCATTCCATTCAGATAACTATAGAATAAGAAATCTTCAAAATACTGAAACAATTTTTGTGAAAATACTTTAGTCACTAGTTTTCCAAAATTCTCATCATTTTTGTCTCACATTTATCACTAATCTCTCCCAATTGATTTCAAATGGCTATAATTCTTTCCAAAGATGTAGATCAACGTGTTTCAAATCTAATGGTTCAAGTCCATGTTATTTGGAGGTCGGGAGAATAAGATAGATGTTTGAAGTTCTTACAAGTCAAGGAAGTCACGATCGTGCATCTGCACGATTGCGAGTTTGCAACTAAACTCAAAAGTCGTGATCGTGCATGAGCATGATTGCAAGTCTTCATTCGCCTTTCAGAAGTCACGATCATGCATCTACACAATCGTGATTCTCCTTCCTCTTCCAATGCTTTGCAATCTCTTTGTCTTCTTTCTTTTCTTTTAAATTCTTATTTTTCTTTCAAACCAACTTCACTAACTCATCTCAACCCCATTTTCTACTCCCATTTAACTCAAAACATTTTAAAAAAAATCCAAAACCAAGAACTAACACCAATTATCCAAAATTAGAAAATCTCCTCGCGTGTTCTTCATCTTTCTACATTTGTTCATCTTTTTCTCTTCTTTCTTTCTATCTAACATTTCTAATTTAATTCTACTATCAGTTTCTACTTCCAATCAACCAAAATCATTCACAAACAACTCCAAATTCTAGATTAAAACACTACATTGAAAATAAAAAATTCCTCACTCATCCTTCTCATTTCTGCGTTTCCTTCCATTACTGGAATTTCCATCTTATGTATATTTTCCATTTTCCTCTTTAACTTCCATATAACTCCAATTGTGCATAAACGAAATCTAAAGTCCTGGCTTAAACAAAATCATCAAAAATAGAAAATGGTCATTCACTCATTTCGCCATTTTTCTGTACTTTCTCCACTCTCATTTTCCTACATTTTCATTTTCTGCATTCTCTTCAATTTTTCCTCAAACTTTCATTTTAAAACATTCATTATCATCTCAGGACATCATCTTACAACTATTCTTCAACTCTAAATTCATTCTTTTGTTCATCTCTGAAATGCTCAAAAGTTACGTGTACATATGTACATATATACACAGTGAAAACAAAGTCTTCACTTCTATTTTCTTCAAAAATTTTCTACACCTAGTTAAACACATTTTCTATGTTCTTTCACTCCCAAAAGTCATTTCTATGCTAACTTATAACATAAAAATCATTATATCCAAAAAATCTCCAAATCCACATTTATATATTTTATTCACAGTGAACATGAGAAATGTCCAGTTTCCCTTATTCATGACATCAAAATAAATCACCATTTTTTTGTTTCATAAAATAACAAGGAACTCACGTACACTATTATAGGGGTTGGCAAGTCTTGGTTTTTCTTAAGGAAATGAAGCAAAATTGACATTGGGAGTAGCAAATAGATAGATGAGAACAAAGTTTTTCTTTAGTGAAAATTTGATGAAAAACTTTGTGTAAAGGAGGAAATTTTGAAGAAGAAGCCACGAAGGAAGATGAAGACAAGCACAGTAACTTGTCTTTCAAAGTTAAGGACACTTAGCTTTAGACTTGGACACTTGTCCTATTCTTAAGGTCATAGTTAGTTTCCCAACTAACTAGTTCCTATTCGACTAGTTCCATAACTCCCATCTTTTCAATCTAAATATCACGAAAATTTTCAAATAATATTTTCTCAGAATTCAAAGTTTCTCCAATTTTTCATAAACATTTTTTTCAAAAGTATCCAATATTATTTGGTCTCTTATTTCTATTTTCCATTCATCAATGTACTCACCAAGTGACATTTTTCTTAGTCTAATAATACTTAACCTTTTCTGAAATTATTCCTAAAATTGTACAAAATTCAAATTTAACAAAAAAGCTAACCAATTATTTTTTTCAATACAAAAACTCCACAATTCTCAATAATATCACACCATAATTTAATTATACCTAGAATTATTAATGAATGCATGTACAATTAGTTTCATGTGCAAAAATCCAATGTTCACGTGTATGTATGTAGCATATAATTCATGATTATGAAATGCATTTTGTAATCTCTCAATAATCTCTCATATTTACTATTTTATCCTTAACTTGAGTAATGAGATGTTACATAACTGCAATCTAATGCTCCATCCCTGGATTGGACTGAAATCTACTTACCAGTCCCACTGCGTAATAGATATCTAGTCTAGTGCAAAGCATAACATACACTAAACTTCCAACTACCGAAGCATATGGAATGTTAAACATGTGTTTAACCTCCTTTTGGGTTTTAGGTGCTTGCTCCTTTGAAAGTTTGATTCTATGTTTAGTAAGAGTGAAACCCCTCTTGGAATCTTACATGGCAAACTTATTGAGCATATTCTCAATGTAGGTTAATGAAGACAATGCTATATATTTGTTCTTACGATCCCTTATAAGTTTGATCCCTAGAACATAGTTATCCTCTCCCAAATCCTTCATTGAAAATTGTTCATTCAGTCATCCCTTAACCGTAGATAAAATTCCTACATCATTCCCAAGGAGCAGAATTTCATCAACATATAGGATTAGAAAAATAACCTTGCCCTCTTGTATTCTTTTATAAACCCAAGGCTCATCTAGATTTTGTATGAATCCATAGGTTTTGATAGACTTATCAAACCTAATGTTCTAAGACCTAGATGCTTGCTTAAGTCCATAAATGGAACTTCGTAACTTGCATACTTTATGCTTATTATCGACTTATCAAACCTAATGTTCTAAGACCTAGATGCTTGCTTAAGTCCATAAATGGACCTTCGTAACTTGCATACTTTATGCTTATTATCTCGCTTAATGAATCTTTCTGGTTGGGCTATATAAATGGTCTCCTCAAGATCCCCACTAAGAAATGCGATCTTGATGTTCATTTGTCATATTTCATAATTGAAATAGGCTACTATAGCCAAAATAATTCTGACGGACTTAAGCATGGCAACTAAAGAAAATGTCTCCTCATAGTCTATACCCTCCTTTTGAGTATAGCCTTAACTACCAATCTAGCTTTAAAAGTCTCTACCTTTTCATTAGATCCTCCTTTTCTTTTGTAGATCCATTTACACCCTATGGCTTTTATACCTTGTGGTAGATTTACAAGGATCCAGACTTCGTTAGTGTACATGGAATCTATTTTTGATTTCATCGGCTTAAGCTATTTTTCTGCATCAATATCATTAATAGACTGTGTATAAGTAATGGGATCTATTTCTTCTTGTTTCGAGATGGCAATCATGCCTTCTCCTAGACCTAGATACCTATCTGATTGTCTCACAATCCTCCCATTATGTCTAGGCACAACTTAATGTTTAGGTTGCTCTTCTGGTTCAACTTTTATATCCATTTTGACATCTTATTTTGACATATCCAAATCAACTGTTTGTTTGGATGAAATAGGTAACTCCTTTATTACTATTTTACTTCTTTGTGATTTCTTGCAAACTCTTCCTTTAATAAGGTCACATTTGTCAACATAAATACCTTCCTATGTGAAGGATTATAAAAATAGTACCCTCGAGTTCCTGTACGATATCTTATAAACAAACATACATCTAACCTTGGTTCTATCTTTGTGGATTCAAGCTTTAGAACATGGGCTGGACAACCTCATGTCCTCAAGTTCCATAGTGAAGGTACTCCATCAGTCCACAACTCTTTAAGTGTTTTAGGCACCGATTTGGATGGAGCAAAGTTAAGAAGATATGTTGCTGTTTGTATGGTATATCCTTAGAACAATTTTGGAAGACTAGTATAGGACATCATCGATCTTACCATTTCCAATAGAGTCATATCCCTGCTCTCAGCTACACCATTCTGTTGAGGTGTTTGAGGAGTTAACAAGTTAGAAACAATTCCATTTTCGATTAGAAATTGTTGGAACTCTCCAAAAAAGTACTCAGCACCTTGATCTGATTGAAGTTGTTTTAATGGCTTGCTTAGATTTTTCTCAGCTTCGGCTTTGAATTCATTGAACTTTTTAAAAGATTTACTCTTTTTATGCATCAAATACAAATAGCCATGTCTTGAGTAATCACCTATAAAGGCCATGAAGTATTTATAACCTCCTCTAGCTTGTATGTTCATGGGCCCATACACATTTGTATGCATCAGGTCCATTATACATTCAAATTTATTTCCTTTATAAGGAAATGAGGCCTTAGTCTTTTTTCCTTCAATATAAGATTTATAGGTGGGTGATGGATCATTACCCAAGTCTGTAAGGATCCCATCCTTTACTAATATGTCAAGTCTTTTCTGATTGATATGACCCATTTTTAAGTGCCACTAATATTTTGAATTAATGCTAGAGTCATTTGAATATCTTGGCTTCATTAATTTTATGGTATTTAGTGAGCCTTTTACAGGTTTTATAAAGAACAATCCTTGGTTAATTGTTCCATTACAAATAAATCCTTATTCTAATATATTGAAACAACATTTTCAAAATATAAGGAATAACCAGACTTAATTAAATAAAAAATAGAAATCATGTTCCTTACAATAATTGGGATGTAGTAAACATCCTGTAAATATAACCTATAACCACATGGAAAGTCTAAGATAACAACTACCATTGATTATACTAAAACATAGGATTCATTTGCTATCTTGACTTGAAACTGACATTTAAGTAGTCTTTTCCTTTGCTAGAACCCCTGCAAAGAATTGCAAACATGGTTAGTGGCTCCTGAATCTAATATCCAAGAATTGGATGATTCTGCCACATTTATAGTTCCTAAAAAACTTAGGAAACCCATACCTTGTTTACCTTGAAGGACTCACAATAGACCGCACAGTTTTTTTTCAAGTGGCCCATCTCACGATAATGGAAACACTTTCCCTCCACTTTGGCCTTCCTTTTCATGGGTTAGGCCTTGAACCCTGTTTGGACCTGCTTTTTGACTGGACCCTTCTTCTTTTTCTTACCTTTACCCTTGGGCTTAGAAGAAGATGCTACATTAGTTTTTGGCCTATGAGCCTTGATATTCAATATCTCCTTCGTACTCTAAAGGGTATTCATCAACTCACTCAAGGTGTAATCTTTGCTGTTGAGCTCATAGCCCAACTTAAACTACTGAAAAGAAGAGTTCAAGCTATTGATGATCATAATCATCTGCATGTTTGCATCCATGTTTGCCCCAAGCATCTCAACCTCAATAACCACAGAGATTACCTTAATCATGTAATCCTGCATGGTTCACCAGGATTTTGTATGAGATTATGAAAGATTTAGATAGCCTTCATTCTCACAGACCTGGTCCTTACACTAAACATCTCATGTAGGTGATGGACTATTGCACTAGCAGTTTTCATACAAGCAATTTGTTTTTGCAACTTGCCATTAATAGAAGCTAGAATATAACACTTAGTAGTTTTATCAGCATTCTGCCAATGCTCATGTTGTTGGACTTGCTCAGGAGGTGCAGTCTCCATTCATTAAAATTCCCTATATTTTCCAATTTATTATTTATCAAGAGAAAAGTCAGTGGATTCATATTATGGTTGGTTATGTTTGAAAATATAAATTATTAAAAACATGAGCATACTAGTCAACAATATTGGAACTTTGTATAAAATCATAATACATGTATGCATGATAATATATTTAACAAAACTTAAAAAATTTAAAACTTTATATGACGGTTATTTTTCTTGTCTATAACGAACTAAGTGACGTTGGGTCATCTTATCCATTAAAAGAAAAACTAGGACCCTCCCACTTAGAAAATTGCCAAGCATCTTCATGCCTAACTTTTTAAGAAGCACCATAATTTGGTCAAAAAGTGTTTATTTATTGTGCTAGATATAAACTGTGTTCGCAAAAATATCTTCCTTATTGGATCAATCCTTTATGATTACTAATGTCTTTCCCTATAATGCAGTAGATATTAAAAGTTTAAAAATAGGGAGGAGATTGCGAGTAACTGGTCATCGACTCAAGCCTTATCTTAAAGAAGGTCAAATGGAAAATGTCAAAGTTATGATCCTTGGAGATGAAAATTTTGTAATAGATGAGAAAACCATTGAGCCAAGCTAACAAAAATAAATAAAGGAAGTATATTTATTTCAATTTACATTTTTACATTTTTTTGTGTTATTGAATGCTCTATTTCTCATATTTAAGGTTACATTAGCGATAATGTAAGTTTTAAGTGCGGAGGTAGGGATTTGAGTTATCATGTGTGTTTTGAGTTTATTTATCATGAGTGTTTAAGTTGTTTCTTTCTTATGTGTTTTTATATTAAAAATAAAAGAAAATAAACATTTTCTCTTTTCTATTGCTTCTAGGACTATATAGTCATAATTAGATAGTATAATTAAGTCAAAAAATTTATGGCAATTTAAGCATCTACTTTTACTCATATGATTGGTCAATATACATCATCTTTAGAAGAGTAGTAACTAGTGGGTAGACATAAACCAGTGAGATTTTGAAAATTTATAGACTGACAATTCCTTATTAGTCTCATTATCTTTTGTTTATGTGTGATCTTCATGAAATGTACATCCTGACTTTACTAGCCACATTTTTATCACATGCATTAATATGAAAATGATATAGACATTACGTGTGCCATACGCTACATTAGCCAAATAGCCTGCCTATTGATATGATTTTTCCTTTTGTTAAGCCCCTTTGAGCTTTATTAGCCTTTCTTTTTGTGCTAACCACATTATATGCTTTTAACCTAATCAAATGTCCTACCCAAGCCTTAAAGCTAGTGAAGCATTTATGGTTATTGATGTTTGTGGATGCCTAAGAGTATAAGTGTGAGGTTGTGCATATATGGGGGGTGGTTATAATTATTTCAATATCATTTTATCTCTTATTAAAGAATCCAATATTGATGTAGCTTCTTTCAATTTTTTGACAAAAGAAAAAAGAAAAGAAAGAAACATATTTTTAGATAAAATTATCAAGGAGGAAATGCATTTGTATTGCAAAGTTACTCATGATTAGTATTTCTTCCTTAAGTTGTATGGAAAGGGTGATTTGATTAATATGTGAATAAAGGAGATGTTGTTTCAAAGGATCACTCTTTATAGTTACAATGTATTGTTAATGATCAATTTTGTGAGTGATTTATGTCATGTGGTTTATGGTATGAAGGTGATCCTGAGTTATAAAACATAGTTTTTGTATTCATTATAGCTAATGGTACCTGTTTTGGGTGAATGTTAGTTTTTTTTTGTTTGATGTTACATTGAATGTTTTTCTTGCTTCACTAGCTTTGATGACTTTTATGTTACATTACCTGAATACATCTCACCTTAAACTCTACCCATATTACAACCTTTAAAAATTCCTTTGATTTATGATTATCCATGTGAATCCTAAGGGTGGAGAAATGAATTATATGCAAAGTCATAGAATATCTTGATCATAAATGGTGTATGAGTGTACCTATAGATTTATCTTATTTAAACACATTTTGCCAAAGTCTACCCCTAGATTGCTTAACATCTAAAAGGAATGATTATTGATTGATCATAAGTTAAGGCATTTAATGTTTAGTTCTTGCCATGGTTTTGAAGGTTATTCCTTTTATCTTATGGCTATCTTTTCTTAAGAAATATGGAAAATGAGTAAGTGTTTTGGATTGTCATTATGATTTTTTTATTTTTCCCGACAAAGGTCAAAAAATAAAAAGGTGAGGAATCTTGATGCGTGCTTAATTGATTATACATTTACTCCATAACATTTAGTGATTAATGCTATGAAATGCTTAAAATACTCATTTTGGTTCATATTTGGTTTTACAAGTTGAAAGCACAAGAGCTAAAATGAGTTCAAAGCATATTGTTTGAGGCATCCTCTTAATGTTCAAACTCATTTAACTTTGTGGAACAAGAAGGAGATGCATTAGGGTGCAGATTAGATAAGAAAATGAAGAATTCATCATGACTTATAAGATGTAAGGATATGTATCCATTACATAGCCATTTGTAATCACAAAATGGGTGTTTTTTTGATGCATGGTTGGAAGGATGACCTAATGTTTGCTATAAATAGACATTTGAATGGGCAAACATAACATGAATCATTTTTGGAATATGAAAAGAGGTAGAACTCTTAATTCTTTAGTGTAACATCCCATTACCCATGTTAATGTTAGATTGTGAATTATGAGAAAGTATTGAGAACTTAGGAAAATGCACGTCATGAATAAGTTAAACATGACATGCACATTTTTGCACATTCATATAATTGTACATGCATTCATTGATATTTTTAGGTATAATTGAGTTATTAAAAGCGATTAAAATGTGATTTGGCAATTTTGGTATATTTAGGGTATTTTGAATTTTTTGGGGAATTTTTTAAAAAATATATTGATATATGGGCCAATTATAGAGTGACACATGATAGCATATATATGTGATAAATGGCTACATTGTGTTGTGACAAATGGGTTATATTTGTGGTGATAAGTGGCATTTGGGTTATATGACAGATGTAATATATGCAAATATCAACAAAATTGGTTCTGAGAAAAGAATTACTGTAGCTTTTGATCACCGAAAGCATTCTTTGCTTTATGTTTTTTGTTGGGACCCGATCCGGGAGAACCGGATCCCAATCGGAAAACGAAACGGAAACCAAAAACAAAGAGCCGGGAAACGAAACGAATCAAATCTGAAACCCAAAAGTGGGCCAAATGCACACGAAATC
>JAOSBK010077818.1:0-49324 GCA_027568895.1 Erythroxylum shatona
TGGTCGTTACTTTTGGTGGTCTTTCTTTTTGGCTGACTCCTCTTCCTCTTCTATTGATCAAAAAACTTCCAGCGGAGAAATCAATTCAATAGATTGACTTCGAAAGATATGGGCTTCTTTGGGCGTAAAAGTTGTTCTCTTATCTTAAGATATTTCGAGTTGGATGAAAAGATCGCTCCTAAAGGTTTAATAAGACATTAGATTCTCATTCATCAATAACTCGACTTCCAGCTTCTCACATGGAAGGGTCCGGTCCGGAAGAAGAGGAAAAGGAGTTCACCTCAAATCAAGGCAACGCGCACTCAATCCATCCATCCTGTCTGATTGAGAAAGTCTTTAGGTTCCAGAGTTCCGACCTATAAAGGAGTGAAACCGCTTCCAAAGACTCAGCGATAGGGTAGGGCGTAGTGACTACTCAGATGAAAGCTTCGGAGGAAGCATGGTGTTAAACGAGGTCGGTGAAGCATACCTTCCATCCAGTGCTATGTTTGCAAGAGAAGGTGTGATCGTAGGAGCTCAACCTGTTGCCGGTGGTTTGAGACATAACCGCTGCTAGGGGAATAAAAGGTTTGGTCCTATCCGCTTTTAGAGTGATCGAAGACTTAAGTAGGTCCCTGAGAGTCCTCGCATCACAGCCTGCTCTTATACAATTCCAAAGCATTCTTTTCATAGGCAGACTAACTACTGGATACAAGATAGGGTATACTGATTCTAAGCCTACCTTTTCTTTTCCTTACTCGCTGACAACCTTGCTTACTTTGAACTTTTTCTTAAGCTTGGCAGACTAGCTCCTAACTTCCTTGATAGAGCGATGAGCTTACTTAAATAGAGTGCTATCCTCAGTAATTACTTAAAAGATAACCTTGCACCAGAACGAGGCTGACTCAGACTCTTACTTCGGGATAGCTGCTTTAGAACCTAACCTTATTTTGACTTCTAGGGTTTGCTGGTTCTAAAACCTGTCTCCCCTTTTTTTGAGGAAGTAAGGAAGTGGATAAACCTTATAACCCTGTAGGAGTAAGAGCCAGCTAATCCCTCTATCAGTCTAACCCCGCGAGCAAGGAAACTAGCTAAGCAAGTAATTCCAGGTCAGGAAGGGCAGAAGAAGAATTGAATAAAGTAAGGAAGTCCCGGGGCTGGTGCTATAGTAAACTGCCACAGGTACTAGGAGTAAGCCTGCAAGTAGTATTTATTAAGCAGTAAGCCCTAGAGCTCGAGATTGTAAGTTTCAGGTACTAGTTTTGCAGCAAGAGCTAGTCATTCCCCAGCGCTGTAGTAGCTTTAAAGGGGGAGGAAGTGCGAGGCGAGATGAGAACCAGCTAATCAACTAATCCCCTGTATCCTGCCTTGTAGGGCTAATTCTCCCCTATAATCCATGGTTGACCAGTATACGCTCTACTAGCCTGTCAGCCCTTTGGCTACCCTCAGTCCCCTTTTCGATGCAGACATTCGACTTGACTGTCTTCCCGTTGAAATTCTCCTGGTTTTATAAAGCAAGGAGGATAAGAAGGTGATAACCCGCTAGCAAGTGCAAGTAAACCTCTTGGCGATAGCGCTCGAGCACTTGTCTTATGTATAATAAAAAAGGGCTAGGAGCTCGAAACGGACAGCGGTGAATACTTCACAAGCAGCCGCTAGTTCAGGACTCTATTTGCTAGTCTCACGGTGAATTACCCTCATTACGAGCTTCTAGAGCTAGTCGATTAGCGACGGAACCGGGTTCCCCTAAACTCCACCGAATTCTATCCATCATCTCGGTCAGAGCGGGCTTGGACTAGTCTTTTCTCTTTCTTTGCCTTATACCGAATAACGAAAGAGTTGGAGTTTGATATCCCAATAAGGGTCGATGTAATTGACTCTCGGGGAAATCTCTCTTTGCTAGTTCATCTAGAAGCCCCTTTTCGTATTCGTCTTCATTGGGAACGGGGGAAAGAGATCTTGGGAAAAGTGTTTTTCCTAGGGATCGGGAAACTCCTTGAATCCATGTTTCCGCGCTAGAAGGAGAAGAAATTGAACCGCCCTAGTATATATACTCACTTCGTTCGTATGGCGTAGCGATTTGCTTTTTAGGGAGCATAAACTTCTGCAGGTATTGGTTTTTACCTTATCTTAGGGTGCAGGGGAAAGATTCTTTGTATCCCCGGGAGCAGGAGCAACTACAATTGCTTTAGCGGGCGAAGGAGCGAAATGAATGTACGCAGGGCCCCAATGAGCCTAAGACTCATACTCTTATTCCCTTTTCGGAGCCGAAACAACTGCTTGAATGAGAGCAGTTACATACCTCCTGTGCCCCTTCCCAATGGGAGAAAATGCGGTCTCTGGAAGCAGAAATTCAACTTTCTAACACCGATGCGGAATCTCCCGCAAACTCCCATCAACATGGCTTAAAAGGCCTTTTTGTGGCCGATGCTCCGATGTAATGGGCCAGGGGCCAAGGTCACTTTGAGGCTATTCCAGCCCAGAATCTCGGAATGAAGGGGCTTTATCTGGCCTCAGGCCAAGCATTAAGAAAGAAGGAAGATTCCCGGTCTCAGTTAAAAGAATCTCACGATTCAAAGTCTTCTTTTGCTCTACCTTATTGGTAGCCTATTAGTGCTTTAGAAGCAATAAGATCTCTGTCTCTATCTCAATCCGCCCTTAAAAGGGAAAAGCCTCTCTCTTCGGCTAAGTCTAGAAAAGTTCCGCCAAACGCAGGTTTTTCTAGCTTAAAGATCGACCTCTGAAAGAAGATTTTAGAGTTCGAGAATAGGATTTCCTATTGCCAAGTGGGGTGATTGAAACTACCTCGTATGTATGAAGAAAGCAATGAAAGCAGCCCCGGAGGAAGCTGCAGAATAGATCTAAACCAATCAGAGGTCCTTGGCCCATCAGGGATCGGGACACCAGTGTAATTGGTTGTAGTAGGTGATGAAGTCCTTCTATAATTTAATAAGGAAGTCCGAGTGTTTATGAGTAAGGGCCCGCAGGATGCCCTCTAGCCGGGCTAAGGTTCGGCGCTTGTTATGAAAGATGTTACCGAAAACTGCCTTATTCCAATCCTTAACCGCTACTGTTAAAGCTGAGGTTGCAGAAGTTATGGAATGGCCACTTTTTTCGCTTGAAGATATTTTTGAACTGATCATGGTTTAGCCAAGCAGCTTGATAGCGAAAGGGTCTATCTGACGGCAATTAGAAATGTAATCAGCAGAGTCAATGAGAATCGGACTATGATCCGAATGTGTTCTAGGCAGAACCACAAGACGAGCTTCAGGGAATTTTAGTTTCCACTCGGCATTCGAAACTACCCTATCCAGCCTCTCTCGTTTGATGTTTAAGCCATGACCAGACGGGCTACTTTACTTATAACAAAAGAAAATTGCCCGCTCTTCTTGGGCTCGCCTTCTCTTTCATTCTCTTCTCTCGGCTACCGGAATAGGATCTTAGGCTTTCTACTTAGATGCTTGAAGCACTTGCGCGTGGGCAGAATAACTGCCAGAGTTCCTTCCCAGTCCTCTTTTACTGGCGAGCCAACTTCCTATTGTAATGAGAAAGGGCTAAAGCCCCACTCCCTGACAAGGGCATTCTACAATGAAGAGCTAACAAATCCAACTCTAAACCAAAGCATCCTGAAAAAAAAGCATTGAGAGTGGAAAAAAAAGAGAATTCCCGATCTCCGCTATAAGAAGATAACGAGAAGAACAATTGATAGGGAATCGCCCTAAACTCAGGTTTGGAAGCTGAAAGAGAGATATCTGGGATAACATATACTAATCTTCTACAGCTCTTATGCTAAACCTTTCTTCGGGCTTGGACTAGCCTTTTTTCTAGCGAATTCTATCCCGCTCTCAAGAGATGCAGGCTATGAAGCTATTGGAAAAGAGGTTCTTTATACATCTTTAACAGGACTTTCAAAACCCCCAATGGGTGATTACCAAATAATAATAAGGACACTAAACTGAAGTTTGACAGCTTAAAGATTTACTGAAGGGACAAGATTTTGAAAAGCGAGCTGGAGTCGACATCTCTGGAGTGACTTTTAAGTAAGGTTTTGCCTGGAACAAATCTAACTCTAAACCAAGACGATCTCTTTCTTCCTTTGCGATTGAGCTCTTTCCCTTCTTCGAAGGCTATTTCATAGGTAGAATTTCTTGGGTCAATGTGGTTTAAAATACATCGATTTCAGCTCTTTCTTCACCCCAGTGCTTTCTTCCCTTATAGGGAGCCTATTAGTGGTTTTTCTAGCTTAAAGATCGACCTCTGAAATCAAGTTCTTATACCAGCTCTTATCGAAGATAGCCCGGAATCTCTCTGAATGCTAAGGGCTTTGCCTGAGCTGAGCCTTTGACATGGAAGAAATCCAACTCAAAAACCAAAGCATCCTGGCCGTAAGCCAACCGACCAAGCATTGAGATAAGAATATATCAAGTAGTGGTTCTGAGCGTCTCGCTAATGAACAAAGTAACGAGACTTCTTTGAATGGGCGTGCTGAACGAAAACATCGCCACATCATGGAAACTCTTCGTGCCTTACTCAACCTTAGGTGCGTTCGGTCTTCCATTCATCCGGAGCCCTACCTAATGGGATGGGTAAAGAAGCCAAAGGCTAAGAAGAAACGGACTACCCGCCCAAATATAGTTGAGTGGTAAGGTAACTAGAGTGCAATATCCGATTTGGCAGCATACCCGATTTCATGCTTTGTAGACATTGAATGCTTATCCGGCATTGAATGATGAAATAGCATAAGAGAAGAAAAGGAGTAGGAATGACTAGGTTCTAGCACTTATTTCTTCCCAAATCAAAGCTACTTTCTATATGCTTATCACATGAAATTCGAAAGAAGAAGAGAAAGGGGAAGCCGAAGGCTGGGTAAGAAGGAAAGGGAAAAGCAAATAGCTCGCCCGGGAGCCTGTCTTTTGGTTAAGTAAAAGATAAGAGCTAACTTGATGTAAGAGGTCGAGCGACTATATCATGGGAATATTCCCACTATTTCTTCTTACCTTCTCGCTACCCTAAACTCTGGTTTAGAAGCTTTTTCTCGATCTCTGGAAAAAGTGCTCGATCAGATATAGATCCAAAGAGTTCAGGAAAGGTGGAAACATAGATTGGAAAGAAAGATTTCCCCAAGTCTGTAAACAAACTCGCGCGAGAACGCCTTTTTCGGTCGTTGTTGACTCAGAAGGGAGGGGTACCAAACGTGGATTTTAGCTAGAAGAATTGAGCGTCGACAGCTATAAGCTATGAGTTGTGAATCAGGGGCAGGGGAAAGGCTTGAAATCAGGGAATCAGGGAACAACGCTTAACTCTCCCCAAAGGGCTTTTGCGCGAGGAGATTCGACACCCTACTTAGACTCAGAAAAGGAGGAGTGGAATGCCGAATTCGGTACCCATTTTCATTAGTGGAGGGGGGTACAACTAGGGTTTTCAATATCCGAAATGCCAGTTTCTCACCCCGATGATACTGATCCCACGCGGGTAGCCCAACATGCCTTGTAGACGGAGATTTTGGCCAATGCGAGGACGTCAGACCAGCGGGGGTACCCCCATTTCCATGGAATCAATGCCCCGATCCCCCTTCTTGACTTACGGCTCGCACAACTCTCTTTGGGTTCCAAACCTCGTCCGTCTCTAAACCCTATTACCCCACCTCCGATACTGACAGCCCGAGGGCGCTAGCTTTGTGTTGGGTTGGGAATTCCTATTGGTTCTCTTTTAGCTTTTAGAGAACCGATGGAAACTCCCTTTGAGCTGTGGGGCGTGTGCCAAACGATTACCTCCTTAATACGCTTGGGCCATAGGCCAGGTTGCTTTCTCGGATCGAAGTCGGGATTAGCGCTGTGGGAAAGATGACTCTCTATTAGCGATTAGCGCTGCGGGAAAGATGAAACTCTTTCCCAAGTCAAAGTACTAGGGGACATCAACCTGCCTTAGATGGTCCTTATTCGCTTTATTAGATAAGGGCTGCGAAACTAGAAGACCGAAAAAGTACTATCAATCATTACTCCACCGAAGCCCTAAGCTGCTCCCAAACCAGAAGCTTCTAGCACGAGTGCACTCTAGGAGACAATGATCAAGAGACTCAGTAGCTGCATCACACTGACCACAGGTTGAGTCCACAGCTACTCCGCGCCTCAGAAGGTTAGCCCTAGTTGGTAGGCTATTTTTCAAAGCTCTCCAAACGAAGTGCTTGACTTTTGGAGGAATAGATAAGGACCAAACACCACGCCAATGAATGTTGTCACACTCCTCATGAGAAGAACCTCCTGATGAGTTGGGATCCGATTGGTTCATAAGTCAGTGGTATGCACTCCGGACTGTATACGAACCATTACGTGAGAACTTCCACACCAATCTGTCAGGCGGCTTCCTTGGACTAAGGTAGATTTGCTTCACTTGTGATGCTTCAAAGGGAAGAAGAATCTGGTCAATAAGAGCAACATTCCTGCCATAGCCATCCGGATTCATTAAGCTGCTCACAGTCGCTTTCGAGTCCAGGATCTTCGGAGGAGACCATACCCGAAAGAAAGCCATTTTGATTGGGAAGCCATCCATCCCTCCATATCAGAACCGAGTTACCGTTCCCTATGCGCCAAAAGAGACCTTTTTGAAGAACCTCTCGTGCCTTACAGATGCTCCTCCAGGTATAGCTAGGGTTGTGTCCAATGGGTGCCTGCAAAAAGATGTTCTAGGGTAAGACCTCGCTTTGAGAACTCGTGCTAGCAAAGAATCTTCGTTAGTCACTAAGCGCCAGCATTGCGAGATAGAAATTCTTCTGCTTATTTCACAAAAACTGGCATCTAGCTCAACGGTATCTAAAAAAGAAAAGAGCTGGTACTATCCTCTTTTCTCTTGGGCTTTTGCCTTTGACCAGGAGGGAATGGAATCCAACTCTAAACCAAAGCAAACTGGATATGTGCTAATAACTCATTCTAGGGTTGACCTATCTAATCAATACACCGTTAAGAGTCTAACACTATCTGATAATGAGTCTGATAGAGTAGATTCAGGACAGAGTGGAAACACAGCCCTTCTCTATAAGGGCTGAAACACCGACCCTAAGAGTGCCGGGGAGGATAAGCAAGCAAAGCGATAAAGGAACAAGCGAAGCGATTAATGCAATAAGCAACCTCTTTTCCGAAGCAAAGGTGCTAGTAGCCTACAAGCGAAAGGCACTCAGTGTGCTTATGCTATATATAGTCTAAAGTGAGCGTAGCGAACGAGAAAGGTAAACTAGGCTGTTAGCATGACGTTAGGAATGCCCAGTAGGAGAAAGAGTAGCAGCAGGAGCAGCGGATTCGCCTAAGAAAAAAGGGAGCAATCGCCAAACCTTTGATTCCCCGGGGTCTTCTCCTTGCCCGGGGTATTCTCCTTGATTGCGGGAGCTACTGTTTGTGGTTTCGGGCAAATCAACCTCCGCTACTGTATGTGAGAGAGAGTGGGGAACAAAGGGTAGTTCTTCTTCCAATCCTGTTCGACTTCATACTCTAATTCCCTATTCTCTTTCTTGGGGTCTAGTTTTCAACTTCGCCTCAAAGCGGGGAGTGCCCATTTGCTAGTCCAATTCTTTAGCGGGAAGTCCCAAGAGAAAGAGAGATGGAATTCTTTATCCTATACTATTTACTCTTATTCTTTCACTCTTCTTCTTTATCCTCTACTTTATCCTCTACTATTCTTCTTTTTTTCTTTTCTTTTATTCTATAGTGAGCACCCTCTTCCCACAGGAGCCGGAGTGAATTGATGTAGAGAATCATTTGGTTCCAAGAATCAATCGGAGATTTCATTTCCCTCTCTTCATTGGGCTGACGCCCGGTGCCAGGATGTGGGATGCAGTAGTCCAAAGAGGACTCAGAGAAATCCTGTCCCAGAGGTCGATCAAAGGCTGTAAAACTTAAGTTTAAGGTCCAACGAAGGTCATTGACTACGGTAGTTGATGTATGAATTCCGCCCTTGACCGCTGAGAAGCTACTACTATTGCTGCTGGTCTAGGAAAAGATTTACGATTTGGTCCTTCTTCATGACTCGACGACTTCGGCTACTCAACCTGATTGCCTTTCTTGCCATGCCTGGCCGGAGCCGGGATTCTTTCAGAATTTCCTCCTTCTTTTTGGTGTTATCTATCGCTTCATTACAATTACCACTCTAGGCTTTACCCCCATTTTCACCAATTGGATAATAAAAAAACTTAGACCTCTTCTTTCATAGGTTAGGCTTTGAGAGTAGCTTTACCACTGGCATATTCGCTTCACTTCTATCTATCATTTTTTTCGGATGTGCAACAGCCCAAAATAATCCTTTTGCCTATGCAATGAATGCGGAACCCGTGAGTTTGGATCTAAATCATGACCCCCCGATCGTCTATGAACAAATTATCGAAATTAATGATAAAATTTTCAACATTTATCTGGAGCGAAGCGAGATGACTACTATCATAAATCGCCTTCCAAAGGAGGAACTCAAAAGTATAATAGGCGAAGATTCGATTCGCCATCCACTAAACGAGTTTACCGCACAGCAGCAAGCCCATTTAAGGAACCTGGCTACTAACCATTTCGAAATAAAAAATGAAATCATCGCGGAGATGAAATCTCTTTACCCAGATCAAGAATGGGACTTTGTGAAACTCCTTAGGGAAAAATTCTTTGAAACGCGATCGAGAGTATTCCCTGAAAGAGCTCTCTAAAATGCTTGCCGATTTGAAATCAAAAGGAAAGAATGCTTCGCGTGCCAAAACATTTCTTTCTCGATGAGACGAAAAGAACTAACTTGGGGAGTTAGCCCTTTTCAGTTGCTCCTCCGTGGGCGAATACTTTTTCTATTCTACGATCGGTTATTAAAAGAGATTGTTTTTATAAATAATGAATGTTAGCTGATCTGGTAATAACTTTAATCTTTAGGCAAGTCTTTAACTTGGGTACTTTATTTCGCTATGAAAAGCAAAGAAAGAAGAGGGATAGGCTAACCATCGCTCTTACTCTCCTTAAGTAAGAAAATCTCCTGGTGAGAACTGAAATCCTGTTGAAGCAAATGCCTGTGCTCCTCTTTCTTTCGAGTTCACCTCTAAGAACTGAGGTTAGGGCTTTCTTTAACTCTTTGATTAAAGGAGGGCAGCGATGAAAGTTATCTGGGCTTCCTCTAGTCTTAGAAAAACGAAATGTAAAACTATGGCACAGCTACCAGCCAAATCAAATTGAGAAATTCTGAGAGAAATTCATCCTTCGTTCTATCTTTTTCCCCGGGATATAAATCAATCTCTCCTCCGGCCTACCTTGCCTATCCTTGCTCTGGAAAGCCTTACTCAAAGGCCTGATCCTTGTAATCCAAATAGAAATGAATAATAGAAATGAATAGGCTAATATTATATATTTGATATTTGTATGCGAAATCAGGTAAAAAGTCCCCTTTGATAGCAGGTATGGTTTAGGGAAACTTACACGAATCAAGGATTTTTCTTATCGATACTCGTACATAGAAAAATTCTTGTAGTGAAGTAGGAGTTTACGAGGCTTCCGAGCTCTGTCTTTCAAACTCAAAATAAAATATCATAAGAGAAGAAAGCACTTAGTCTAGTTCTCTTCTCTCTTCATTTAGTAAGCTAGTCGATTTAGAAAGCGACAGGCCCATAGAGCTTAGCCATGTGTAGACCGAAATGGTCTCGCGAAGCCGGTAACCTTAGATCGCCTACAATCCTATCTTACTTTTGAAGAAAAGAAAGGTGAAGATTCGAGAAAACGTCCGTTCACGTCAGGCAATGTTTCGTTTCGAGATTGGCTTCAGCCTTATGCTTAACACAGGGGAAAAGTAGACGCTCTGTTTACAGAGGTCGATCATTCTTATCTAATAGAAAGGCTAATTCGCAATAGACGGGTTGGCAAGACGGAAATGGGGTTGTGGAAGAATTTGGGTTCGAATCCCATACCCCTAGATGTGGTGAAAAAGACCGATTCAACGAGAGGTGCCTTATGTCAGTTTTTAGGTTTAAAACTTGTCGTCTACTTTCAGGAAATGTTCGGAACAGAGAACTTACAATAATACAACGCCGCATTCTCCGAAGATTGAGGAACAAGAAGAGATCCATTAAGAGAAAGATTTCTCCGAGAGAAAATCGTAACAGTTACATCATTTCACAAACTACACGAAAGTTGTCCCTTTTTCATGCGGACTTGCTCACTATCCTGATATCTATTCTGATTTCTCTCATTTTAATCTGGTTTGGCATTCCCGTCATTGCCTTTTGTGCCGACGGGGATGAATCAGGTCCATCTCTAACGGGAAGCACTGAGCAACCGCCTTCAGGCGCATCGACCTCAAAGGGTACGTGGTGGAAAAAGTGGATTACTTGTTTCACCCCCCAAACAGAAGAGGGGGGACATTCTCTTTCACCTCCGGAACCAATTCCAAACTGGGTGGAAGAGGTGGATAATCCCAGCGAAGATCCTTCCGATTCCATTAATGACTTGCGCTTAAAATGCGCAATTATTATTGAATCGTTCGCTAAAACCCAAACGAGGGACCCCCTTACATGGCAGGATATCGCGCAACGCCTCGCTTTGGAAGATAAGGAAGCTGGCGTAGGCGCCACAAGGGGGGACTTCCAACGTCTGCTTGGAGAATTACAGAATCCAGCAAGCGAAGTTTTTCTCAGGGTTATAACAGCCCTTGAGAAGCATCCCCGCTAATGGGGCAACCATTACTCTTGCTTGGAGAAATTCGCCAGCCACGAGGGTTAAATATCTAAAAATATCTAAATGTTAATGCGTCTGCTGCCGTTGCAGCTGAAGAAACGGAGGAAGGAGGAGTACAAGACCAGACAGAAAATGGAAAAGAAGTGTCAAAGAAAGTACGTAGTCAGTCGAGGGAAGCGAAAGGTATGACGTAGGAACCGACCTGGAAGGCGGAGCCAACCTCCGCTCAGTTGACAAAGTACCTGTTGTCACCGGGCGTCAAGCCTACCTTAGCTAAAGCCAAATCCTGCTTCAACGTTATTGCCCTGGCTTCGATGATCAACCCCTGTTGAGAAGGAATGCCTCGCCCTGTCTCTATTGAAGTGGTTGACGACCCTTCGTCGGTCTGTTCTGGAAGAACAAATAAAAGCCCATTCGTAGGCTAAATCCTTGCACGAGTTGTGGTACTATTTGATTGGTATATCATGAGCAGTCTTAGTTTTTGCTACTCATGAGAAGAAGCGCCTATGTCTGATGAATGGACGATCTATTTGGATGGCGCTATGAATGAAGACGGAAGTGGTCCAGGAGTTGTGCTTATATCGCCAGAGATGACTAGGATCTCATTGTCCTTCAAGTGGAGTTTCCCATGTACGTACGAACAATATCGCTGAATACGAAGCAGGCCTTCACCACTCTCCTCATCATCGAAGGGTGCAAAGCTCGCAGTTACGAATGATAAAGAAAAGAAAGGCCGTTGTTACCGGAGCTGCCAATGACAATGACGAATCCATTCCCTTTCGCTTCGTACACTATGCCTTCGGTCGAGCTCTTTAATAACCTGCCCTGTTTCGGCTTCGGGAAGAGCGGAATCCATGGACATAATGAGTAAAGAGTTCGGAGTTAGGGCAGTAGCTCTCTCGGCTTGTTCCTTGACTAGGTCTATGATCTCTGGTCTGCTTCGATGATCTACTCCCATTTATCTACGACAAACCTTATCAGTATTTTGAACCCTGGAATCCCAACAACCATCGATGAGCTATCGAGCTATGATCCCCCAAGAGAATCCGCATCTCTCTCCCGTAAAGAAAGATCGTTCTTGCACTCACTACGCTCTCGATGCATCTCGTAACGAGTCCTGACCCCCTAAAAAATAAGCAAAAAGAGACGTTACTCTTGTTGTCTAGCCTATCACATGCATGCACAAGATCTAGTCATGAACCCAGAAAGATAACGGGAGCCAAAAAGAAAGAGAATCTGCTCTCGGGTAAGCAGCATTTAAGGCAGCTATTCTGACTTCTAACTTCCAAGGAGATTTCATGAAGTGAAGGGTAAGGGTCAAGAAAGGTCCTCAACGGCGAGAACCACCGAAACAGAGAGTATCAACCCATATGAACGAACACTCTCCCATTAAGGCTGCTAGTTTCAGGAGACCAATAAAATGGAATTCCAAAACCCCTTACTCTCTATAAGAACCTGGTTCAAGGAAATTAGATAATCAAACAAAGCAAAGGAAAGGTATTCGCCAGACCCGATCTCTTGTTCACTGCTTCATCGAATCGACTAGACTGTTTGACTCGCTCGAGCTAGACGACTAGTTCATCTCGAGTTTAAGTAAGGGACATAGGACGGACAGAGGTCTAGGGGAAGTCCGGAAAGAGGGCTTTAATTAATAAAAAAAAGACTTCTAGTAGACCCGGGAAGTAGTCCATTTTAGAAAGACGAGAAGGGGGAACCCGGTAATCAAAGTTACGATCAGGAAGGCTGAAATCCAGAAAAAAAAAAGTATCTGGAACACGCTGGTTCGAGTCCAGCTCGTGACAAAGCCAAAGGAGCGGGGAAGTATGAAGTGTCATATCATATCCCGAAAATGGAAGCAGAAAGGAACCTGATGGCCTGTTAGGTTAAGCAAAGAAGGTAGGCTACCCGGCTATCAAGTTTTTGAATCCCGTAAAGCTCACCATCGGTTAAGCCAAAGGAAGACGCTGACGCGCTTCACTCATGAACGGAACTTCGGTAAAGGAAGAACGCAGGTAACTGGGTTTATTCGTGAAAATCTGCTCGCTCTTATTCTGACGCTGTTCGTATTAATTATTCATGATTTATCCCTTTAATGGTCTCGATAGGGAGGCTTCCACGAACTATCCATAGCTTACTATAGAGCCGAGCCGTAAAGAAGCATCCAACCAATAAGTCTACTAAGTACTCGTGTGCTTATGCGTTCGTTTCCTTATATCCGCTTTTCTTTTATGGCTTTCTGGATTAGCTATCGCGCTTGCTTGAAGAGCCGATAAGAGGTCAGTGTCTTCTTTTCTCTTGACTACCTACTGTCCTTGTATCTAATTTTCTACCGGGCCCTCTAAGCAAGAATAAGAAGCCGGAGCAGCAACGAAGTCTAGTCGTAACATAAAAGCAGCACTTGAGTTGTCGCTTGTTGAGATTGATGGATATTTATATATCGGTTGCTCTTGCTCAACATTAGCAGTTCCTTGTCTTAGCAAGAGCTGTTTACAAGCATTGGAGCTATCACTCTTTGTTGAAGAGGCCCTATTTAGAGCTGTAGGGCATAGTCGTCTCAAAGGACAGACCCGGCAGAGTGGATAAAGAATTACCTCCACTTTGTATTTCTGCTTAGTGTCGCCTGGTATCGTAAGAATCCTAAAGACCAGGTGACTGGACATATTGCTTCTTTGCTAGTTCGCTTGAGTGGGTCTAAAACTTCCGTATTCTAGGTTATTTGGTACTGGCTTGTTTTGTGGACTCCTAGGAATTCCGTATAGAGAAAAAGACAGTCTTCAAGTTGAACTAGCTCTAGGGTTGCTGAAACCCCTTTGAAAGTCAGCCCTCTACTTATTGATCTCGGAATCACCAACCGGGAATTGTTTACTCTGCAGTAACGAACTGATCATTGTCCATGGTACGGGATTTCTGATGCCTGGTCTACGGTTAACTAATTGTTTAAGAATCTTTCCAATGAAGTATGATGCGTAAGAGATGCTGAACCCAGAGTGAACGAGAATAGACTAGCCCTACTTCTTCCATTAAGGCTATCTTGAGCGGCTGGGGCCATTTTATGCTTTTGGTCTACCCTCGTTGCCTGACGAGCGTGAGAAAGTCACTTCCACTTTTTCTTAAGCAAGAGTCAATAAGTTCTTCACCAGGCTTCCTCTCCATCCTTCTTCCTGGCTCACTCCCACTACGTGACTCTGAATATCTGTGCCTTGGGAAAGTTAAGCGCTTCTTGCTAATGTCCTTATAGCATATAGATAGTTAGGATAGGGCATAAGGATGAAACAAGCTTGTAGAGCTTGGTTAAGGTTGAACTTGGCTTTGGTTCCAGAGATGGGTTCTGTGGCGAACTCGAGTTGAATAAGTTCCTCAAGGTATATAAATCTCTCTTTACCAAGGAAAGGCGCTTTTATACTTTATTTAGAGTAGGGCGCGGCGAAAGAGCATTCCTTATAGAACGATTACCTGAGAACTCCTATATGCTTGCATCAGGGTCAAAGTACCAAGAGCCTTCGACGGAGTACATGTTTTTGAAGTTCCATTCTTTCCTAGCGGGTTCAAATCCTCTTTTAGTCAAGGATTTTAAAAGATTATATGATTTGCAGATTTGGATTGTAATTGAGCCTAGAATCAGTGGCGAGAGAGCTACTAAAGTGATCAAGAAAACTGCTTTCCCTAACTCTCATAGAGTGGAGGCTGTGAGATTCTCTGGAGGTATATGGCTTTTATGGGATGACTCCAAGGTCACTATTGAGGCTGTTAGACATCATCAGCAATACCTTCACCTCAAAATGACTAAAGACTTGCACTGGTGGTACTTGACAGCAATCTATGTCTCTCCTATTGAACTAAAGAGGAAGGCTTTACGGGAGGAAGTCCATTCTATTGCTGGCCTAATCAATTCCCCGGCTGGAAATTTCAATACTCTTTCTTCTCCTACTGAAAAAGAGGGAGGAAATCCAGCTTCTATTAGAAAGTGTGCTATTTTTTCTAATTGGATTGAAAATTATGGTCTAATTGATCTTGGTTCTACAGGTCCCCAATTCACTTGGAAAAGAGGTAATGTGCAAGAGAGGCTAGATAGGGCATTGGGCAACCTACCTTGGCAGGAAAAGTTCTCCACTAATCTTATTCAGTTGCCTAGAATTGGCTCTGATCACAGGCCTATTCTAATTAAAGTCAGTACAGAGGATGCTAGAAGTAAGCAAGACAGACCTTTCAGATTTCAAGCCGCCTGCTTACTTCATGCAGAGTTTGATGATTTTCTTAAAAGGAATTGGAGACAGAGTGGGGACATTGCTACTAGTATTGAAAGATTAACTAAGCAGATGCAGGATTTGAATGTCAATACTTTTGGAAAGATTTTATTATGGCGGGGAAAAGGTTGCTTGCCAGGTTGAGTGGTATTGAAAGGAAGCTAGAGATCAGGTCAAATCCTCACAAGGTGAGATTGCAAAGCCAATTACAAGCTGAGTATGAGGAGATCCTCCACCAGGAATAGATTCTGTGGTATCAGAAATCAAGACAGGATTGGATCAATCTTGGGGATCAAAATACCAACTTTTTTCATGCTCATTAGGAAAAAGCAAAAGAAAGTCAAAGAACTCAAAGTCAACTCTGGAGAATGGTCTTATGATCAAGAGATACTAAAGAAGCATACCTGTCAGTTCTTTCAGGATTTGTATTGTGTGAGATTTGGCCCTCATCAATGCTATGAAAGCACCTCTTCTTACCACCCCCTGAGTGAGGATCAGATCAACCACATCTCTACACCTGTCACCCCAAGAGAAATTCAGAAGGCAGTCTTCTCCCTCCACCCATATAAAGCACCTGGTCCGGATGGTCTCCATGCCCTATTTTCTCAAAAAGAGTGGCGCTCTTCAGTTTGTGAGTTTATTCAACAATGTTTTCAAAATCAGGAAGTGTGTGCTAATATTAACCATCCCATGTTGACCCTTATCCCTAAGGAATATGAACCTCATTCCATCAGGCAATTCAGACCTATTGGCCTTTGTAATGTCATTTACAAATTCATCACTAAGGTCATCTCCAATAGACGAAAAATGGTGATGCCTGAACACCTTAGACTTAATATACAATCTTTCTTCAGAGCAGGAACAGACCAGTCAAAGGAAGACACATAAGCAATAAGATTGTGATTGCACTGGAAAGTATACACTCTATGAGAGCAAAGAAAGGAAAGAGAGGATTCATGGCAATCAAAGTTGATCTTGAGAAGGCTTTTGACAGCCTTAGATGGGATTTCATTGAAGAAAGTCTACTCAAAGCTAAGGTTCCTAACAATCTTGTCAACTTAATTATGTCATGCATTAAAACTAAGGCAGGTGCTATGGAATGGGGAAAAGACTGAGAGTTTGACTCCTACTAGAGGGATTAGACAGGGTTGCCCCTTACCCCCCTACATCTTTGTGCTGTGCATAGGGAGACTAGCCCATGGGATTAGAGACTGACTACAGACTGGAAAATGGAAGGCTGTGAGACTCAGAAGATCAGGGATGACTATCTCACACCTCTTTTTGCAGATGACTTCATTCTATTTGCTGAAGCTACTATGAGACAAATGAATGTGATCACTGACTTCCTTGATTTATTTGCTGATGTTTCAGGGCTCATGGTTAGCAAAGAAAAGACTCAATTCTACACTTCCCCTAATGTCACCACTACTGAAATCAAAGAACTTGAGAGGCTATCTACTTTTCAACACACAAAGGATCTAGGGAAGTATCTGGGTGTGCCATTATTACATGGCGGAACTACTAAACTGACTTATCAATACATAATTGAAAAGACCCAGAGAAGGTTAAATGGTTGGAAAGCTAATAATCTCTCTCTAGCTGGCAGGATTACCTTATCTAAGGCCGTGTTGAACACTCTTGCTGTCTATTCCATGCAGTCTGCTGTCCTTCCCATGTCAATTTCTAAGAAGCTGGATGCTCTCATCAGGAATTGAATTTGGGGGGACACAGCTGTCAAAAGGAAGACAGACCTTCTTAGCTGGAATCAGATATGCAAGCCCAAAAAGAAAGGGGGTCTGGGAATTAGAGAGACTGACCACATGAACCTTGCCTTTATGATGAAGTTAGCTTGGGGGCTGATGACAGAACACAACTCTCTCTGGGTTCAAGTCTTGAAATGCAAGTATTTCCAACATGGCAACTGGAACCCGGACAAAAAAGAATCATCATGCCTTTGGAAAGGAATTGAATCAGTTTGGCATATCACTGCTGAAAATAAGCTATGGCTCATTAACAATGGGAATTCAGCCAAATTTTGGAGAGACAGGTGGATACCCAACCTTCCTGTGTTGGAGAAGCTTACCAACAATACCTTGCTGCCTGACATGCCTGATCTGTCTGTCAAAGACTATGTCACTGCTTCCGGTGAGTGGAACTGGAGAGTCTTACACTATTTTCTACCTCACACTGCTTTCTCTTGCAGGGTTCAAAGCACCTGAGAACAATGATGAAGAGGATGAAATTCTTTGGAGCTTATGCAATACAGGGAAGTTGACTATAAAATCTGCCCCCTGCGGGTCGAGCCTCCTTTTCAGTCGCCCTCTACAACTAAGTCAGTTGAGCTCTTTCGGCTCCTAGACCAGCTTATGATCTTCCCAACGACCGGTAATTCCTTATCCGTAAAGCAGTAAACCCAGTTATAAAGGCAATGGCAATCAAGTAAAGCAGGAAAGTCATCAGGCTAAGAGCCTATTCTTGCAACAGACGTGGCATAATTGCTAAATCAGTTCCTTCCTTCCCTCTTTCCCGTTCGGGGATAAGTTTCATCTTTATTGCTTAAGTAGAGTAGAAAGAGTTCATAGAGAGCTATCAATCAGTTCAATATTCCGCATTCACTCGGTTGACTAAGACTAAACCGTTTTGTTTTCTTGAGAGATGCGAATGAATAGCCTACTTTCGTAACCACGAGAATGGGAATTTGCCAACTGACCTTCAGAGATGGGAATCAACTTGCCTGCTTCTAGGCCTTTTCCTTAAGCGCTAGTTATATTCACGATGGTTCAGTTCAGCTTCGAGCTACTAAATTACCTAAAAAGATATATTAATATTCCCCGATCTACGAAAGAGTATGTTACCACGGAGTGGTAACTAGAACTCGGTAGCGAGCCTTTTCTCGGCCTTACGAGGGGCGTAGCGTGTCCCTATTCCCTGCTCACTCTTTTTAAAGTGCCTGTTATGAGTGATTACTATTACTCTACAGCCGGAGCGTTTAGTACTAGCGCATCAGAAAGATAGGCCAGAATGCTACGGTAGGACGCAAGGGGTTTGGCATCGAGTCTCCGTGGATTTGACAAATGTTGCTTTAACATAGTCCATACAATTCTTTACCATTGTAGGCCAGTAGTACCCCCATCTGTTTGAGCTTAACTTGCATCTTTGGCCCAGACCGTGGGCACCACACACCCCTGAATGTACTTCGTACATGGCTTGCTTTGCTTCATCACTAGACAAACATATCAGCCACAGCATAAGACTTTCTGTATAAAGTTTCGTTTAAATACACACTGAAGAATCAGCCTTCGAAGCTGGGTGATTTTGTGGCTTTCTTCTGGCCATCTGCCGTGCTTAACGTAGTTAATAAGAAAATGTCTCCAATCTTCAATAGATACTTCCATGCAGGGAGCCCTTTCCACTATGGTGACAGCATTGCAATCCTGGATAAGTTCTTTCAGGCAGGACCCTGTCATGTATAATGACTTATGTTCTGCCACCAGGGGGGCTGCTAGAGCGGCTACTAACTTGGCGAATGCGTCTGCCTTGTCGTTCTTTTTCGTGGCAGAAGCTTGAACTCTTTTATGAGCTCCATAGCCATGGCGTGGTAGGGTATTCATTCTGGTTTGCGTACTTCATATGTACCCTAGAGCTGGCGAATGATTAACTGCGAACCCCCATAGATCATGAGGACCTTTATACCAATTTGTAAGACTACCAGGAGGCCGGCAATGAGCGCTTCGTACTCAGCTTCATTGTTTGAACAGCCTTTCAGTTTCGCAAAATAGAAATGGTTAACGCCTTTCTGTGGTGTGACGAATACAATTCCTGTGCCTGAACGTAGAGTTTGATCTTCAATTTGTTCTGGGTGTGCCGCCTTCCCACTTTGGAAATCCGGCCTCGACCGTAAAGACTGATTCATCAGGAAGGTCCGTGTTCAGGGGTCTGGAACTGGATGCGCTGCCAGGAAGTCTGCAAGGGCTTGTCCTTTGATCGCGGGCATATAGGATAACAAATTCAATTAGTAAAACTGCCCATTTGGCTAAATTCAATTCCCCGATAGTGCTGATCTTGTCATGATGTAGGATATGAGCATGGTTTGATGTGCCAACCTGAGCTTTTTGACTGGGAATAGTTGTGCGAGGCACATCTTCTCGATAGGCGAGTATTTGTTCTCTGCATCCACCATCATGCGGCTTAAAAAAGGCCCTTTCCCGCCCTTCATCATTCTTTTTTTCGAGCAAAGCGCCTAAGGAATTGTCCATAACTGCTATGTATAAGATCAAAGACCTTCCTTTCTCTGGAGCTGCCATTTAGTATTTAGTAAATATTCCTTCAGGCTTTCGAAGGCGTGTTGGCATCTTCCTGATAAATTGGAAATGAACCGTCGTATATTTTAAATACTAACCTTCCTTGGAGAGATTTGAGCTCTTTCAGGTTTCTGGGTGGGGTCATTTCTTGAGGGGCCCTTTCTTTTTTAGGGTCGACCTCTTTTCTTTAGCTCTTTGATTGACGAGAAACCCTTCCAGTTTTCCTGATGTGACACCAAAGGCGCATTTTTGGGGATTAAGCCTCAACTGGTACTGACGTATTCGGTCAAAGAATTTGATTAATGCCGCACAGTGTTCATCTCTGCCCCTAGACTTCACTATCATGTTATCAACATATACTGAAACCTTTTTTTTTATTATGCAACATGTCATGCAACAAGATTGTAGTTGCCCTTTGATATGTTACCCCGGCTTTTTTAAGTTTCTTTTTTAAGTAAAGGCATGACACGGTAGAAAAATCTTCCCCACTATAAAATGGGTTTTCTGCATATCTTCTGGCGCCATCTTTATTTGATTGTACCCTGAGAAGCCATCCATGAAGGATAATAATTCATGCCCCGCTGTATTGCCAACCAAGATTGAAATGTGTGGCAAAGGGAAATCCTCCTTGGGACCTACTTTGTTGAGGTCGCGAAAGTCAACGCACATGCGGATCCTGCCTTTAGCTGCTTTTCTACTTCCTCTTTGATTTTCAACGTCTATTCGGGCCTAATTCTCCTCAGTTTCTGCTTGACTGGCTTGGCATCAGAATACAAAGGGATTTTATGCTGAACTATGTCTGTGCTGAGTTCAGGCATATCATCCTAGGACCATGCAAAGACATCCTTGTATTCTTTCAAAAGGTCAATCAGGCTTGTTCGTTCTTCGAGAGTCAAATCAAAGTGGTTCCTATCCCTAACCTCTTGCGTTCGTCTGCGGTCCCTAAATGAATTGGTTGGGTTTATTCCATGACGGGTTGAGCCTTCCTTTCCTCTGATCTCTCCACCATTTCCAAGAGTTCAGGAGGAGTTTCACCATAGGTTTCTTCCTCATCTACCTGCATGAGGCAGTGATTCTTGGAAGGGGAGTTAAGGTCTGCTATTTGTTTTCCTTTTTTTTTCAAGATTTTAAGCATCTCATCATCATCAACAAACTCCGACACGTAAGCAAACCTAGATTGAATTTCATTGCAAACCACAAGTTCCTTGATTACAGACTCTCTGGCCTCCAGGGCCGACCTCTCGACGATAACAGACATTGACAGGACAGACTTCAGACCATCCTAAGAAGAGGTTACATTAAACAGGGACTCCACGGACTTGAGGAAGATTTTGTTTGACTTTGAATTTCCATAGGCAAGACTAGCCAGGAAGGTAGTACCAAAGAAGGATCATTTGGCATAGGGGCTCTGGTTGGACTCATTTTGATATCGACGTCTTAACAGAGCCTTTTCCGGAAAGCGACACCGATAGCGCGGTGAATCAACCGGGAGCAAGGGCGGCGCGCGGCGATGAAGTGAAGCAAGACCCTCCTACCAACCCCATATTGTCCGAAATATGAGCTTGGAATCGTCCCTCCGAAATCGAATTGTAGCACTAGAAAATGACCAAACCCTCTTCCTACTTGACAAGGAAAGGGGCCTGGGCCTCTATTGGACCGAAGTCAAAATCACCCTCGATCAAGCTTCCTCCCAGAAAGAATATAACCGCTTGCTCGACTTCGAGAATAGGGATCTACAAATGCGTGAGCTGAAACATTCCTGTTATGCTCTCTTTCAACAAGTAGTTTCGGCTAATCCTGACCTGTTGAATAATTCCTACTACCAGAATCCCGAAAAAGCCTTGATTTCATTTCTGGAGGATATGCGGGACGAGCTGGAGTGTGAACTCCCGGAAAGTCTGATCGAAGTGGACCCACATGAAAAAGAAATTCTGGAAGATGTACAAAAGGATTTTTTAAAGTATGGTGGAGGATCTTATTTTGTTAAAAAAATTGTAGGCTTTGTTGATTAAGAGTACGTACGGTGGAGGTTGGTTGAAGATGATGTTACGCGGCGTTCAGAACCAGCCTTGAAGTGAATGAATTAGAAAGAACGAAGAAGTAAGGAAATGAGACGACTCCTTCTTGAACTATATCATAAAAAGATCTTCCCCTCCACACCAATCACGAGTTTTTCTTCATTCCTCTCGTATATCGTCGTAACGCCCTTAATGCTAGGTTTTGAAAAAGACTTTTCATGTCATTCCCATTTAGGTCTGATTCGGATCCCTCCGTTGTTTTCTTTTCCTCCCGCACCTTTTCCTCGAAATGAGAAAGAAGATAGTACACTCGAATTGTATTATTTAAGTGCTTATTGCTTGCCAAAGATCCTATTTCTACAATTGGTAGGTCACCGGGTTATTCAAATAAGTTGTGTTTTCTGCGGTTTTCCCATATTACAACTTCCGTACCAATTCGGTCGATACGGAATGGATTGGTTAAACATTTCATTAGGGAGCCTGGTCTTGACTCTTCTGTGTGGTATTCATTCTCGTTCGGCTCTTGGAATCACATCCAGCAGTGGTTGGAACAGCTCGCAAAATCCAACCACTTCACCTACTTTATTGCCCCCAACCCTTTCTCGTACCTCTATTGAAACAGAATGGTTTCATGTTCCTTCATCGATTGGTTATTCCTCTCCGTTCGTCTCTCTTTTTCCAATTTCGGTCTCGATTAGTTTACAAGATTGAATGGCCAATTCTCCTCCGAACCCTCGATTCGATTGTTTTCCAAGAATGTTGAGCCGGGTATGGTTGCCATGTATCTGGGAGGAACTTAAAAAAGGTCTTTCGATGATTTTTTGTCTTGCATTAAATAAATAAATAAAAAAAATATTAAAGTACATAATATATCATACACATACATAAATCAGTTCCTGCATATCCTCTCTAATAATATCAAAAAGGACTCAAAAATGTTTCCAAGAAACTGCCCATTTTTGGGTGCCTCTTCTCATATATGATGCAAGGAATAATAGACTTACATCACGATATCTTTTTCTTCCTCATTCTGATTTTGGTTTTCGTATTACGGATCTTGGGTCAGGTGGTCTGGAGCACGTACTTTGTTACGGAACGACTTACTATGACCTTTTCCGGGAGTACTTTAAACTTACTTATTACTGCTATTTGAGTTATTGCTTCCATTGAAACCACTTTCTGTATGGATCAGAGCGACCATTCCACATTAGTTATTCCGGAAAGCAGTGTACCTCAGGACCTAATATGGCAAAATCTCAACGTCGATCGGACTGGAGAGGAATGGAAAGCCAGGATCGCTTGGTAAGCAAGCAGGCACTAACTCCCAGTTTTTTCTCTTCTTTCTTTTTCAAGTCACGATCAGAAACGGAGAAAGCAACTTTAAAAGAAAAAAACCAATAGTCGCGTTCTTTCTGTTCTACCTGAGCGAGTTCTCGCGAATCAAAGAAGGATCTAGAAGCGACTTAGGTAGACGATTGGATTCCCTTTTTTCATATGGAATAGCTCAGCTCATAAAGAGCAGGGCAGATTGGTGGATAAACGGTAGAGACGACTACAGCCGTTTAACCCACTAAATAATCAAAAAGACCCTCCCTAAGGGACTTTGGTAATTGAGCTAGATCGATCACTACGGCTAACTTCACCAAGACCGTAACGACATCTAAAAGAAAGACCCCAAGATGCTTCCAAGGATAAATAGGTTGTCCCAACAATGCTTGATAGGTTCCGTACTACAAGAAAAGGAAAGGGCTTTCGAGACAAGCAAACGCAAAATGTCGAATCCTCCCGGTGAGAGCCTTGGGTGGGAAGCGAATTCAATATATCGGATAAGAAATGAACAGGCAGTAGAGTATAAAAATAAAAAAAGGATAGACAAAGCTGTCAATGGATCCTAAAAGAAATGGTTGGTCGAATGGTTCAACTCGGGGAGCTTAAGCGAAAAGAAAGACCTAGATCTAGAAAAGCTATGCTGACTTTAAAATGAAAAGAAAAGATAAGCAGATATGGTACTGTGCTACTCCAAAGAGGTCAATTCCTGGTCTTGATTCTGTGAAAATAGTACTTTTTATGTTCCAAAGTACCTATGTGCTCCTATCTACGGAACCCAGGCAGAGGAAGGTGGGGGATATTCGCGAAGAATCAGCACGCACAGAAGAGGTATAGCTAGTCAGATAGGTAGGCGAAGCTTTTGAATTGGTGTAATATTAAGGATAGGGTTCGTAGAAAGCCTGCCTCTTCTATTGGGTAGTCAATCTACTAAGTGGGTGAATCACTCGTGGTAGTCCGTCATCACATCAGTATACTGATTTTGTTGGGGGTGGCATACGCTGCTCTTTTTGTTAGCAATTCCAGGCCTCTTCCTCAATAAGTCTAGAGCCATGCACGAATAAAGCTACGCGCCAACAAACAATTAAGTTAAGCACACGCACAAGGCGCCCTGCCCAGAGCATTCAAGATCCAAGTTCGCAGCTCTCCATTCAATCCCTAGCTTTGCGAAGCGAAGCGATCTTGTTCCAATAATGAAGAAGGTTTCGATCTGGCACATCGATCTTTCTAATTTCCCAGGACTTCGTTCCACTTTCTATTGGTAACGATCAATTGACAAATGTAGGTTTCTGTCAATTCCGGCCCAATCGATTGATTAATATAACGACCTACGAGGAAGTTATCTTTGTTCGTGCTGGGCACATTTTTCCCCCTATCCCTATGAAGAAAGAAGTGCTCAACCTCTCGTCATGCAGTCTTCAGTCATGGGCTTTTATGTGTATGCCAAGTCAGGACGAACGGAAATTTTCTAGCCTATAGTTTGATCGCTGATCGAATGTGAAGTACGAAGCGATCAAGTGGAAGTAGTGCCAGCGATAACAAAACCCCTCGACCAGCCACTATGTATCCATGGCCATTATTGATGAGGAAGGGGCTACGGCAGTTCGTTATTCATACTCGTCATTTATATGGTTACAGATAGAAATTGGGTTTCTTGGAAATGGAGAAGCAAAACAACAGCCATTTTTTCTGTTGCCCGAAATGGTGACCCTACACTTGTTTTCCCGGGAAAGGGTTTAGATCTAGATCAAAATACATAGCCCTATTTGATCTAGTAAGGGGAAGGCAGTTTTACTGGTAAAGGGCTGACGCACCTGTTGGTACGTAGACGGATCGAAATGCAGGTGAAGTTTCTCCAGTTCCACCTGTTGATCCATCAATAGCGGAGCAGAGGACTTGAATTCTCCTATGGTTGAGCAGTTTAAGTTTACCCAGAAGAGACGAATACAAGGGCGATGATCAGTTGATCCGGCACGAGTGGTAGAGGTCGCATTCGACTGGATAGCTACTGGCTTTTAACCCGGTACCCTTTATCCCCCTTCAGCTCTGGCTTGCTTGAATGGGCAGACAGACCAAAACTTCTGACCCAGACGTGGGCTAAGGCAAATGGTTATGACCCGACAAAAAGGCGAAAACAGAGCTTAAAATGGCCTAGAGAAGCGACTTTCATCCACTTGCTCGGCTCTTTCGGGTATCTAGCTTACGGAAAGCCTGGACCAAGGATTGCTCTTTTCGTTCTTGCCTTTCCTTCTCTACCAGATGAGCTTTTTGTCAACTACAGTCTCTCACGGATGATACAATTGGTTCGCCGAGGATCTGCCTTCCTGATCGACGATGAGTACCAAATGTGATCCAAAAGGTAGTTGTCCGTGGTCATCCCTCCTACTCCTAAAAAGATAGCGGCTAAGAAGCAAGTGTCTCCATGCCGTGTCTCACGCTTTTCTTCGAGATCCATGGTGACATATATAAGGATTTGTTGTTCTGTTCGGATTGGGTATTTCATAGAGAGGTGTTTTCCTGGATCTTCATTCACAGAACGAGTAAAGCCGGAAGGAAGACATTTTTGATGTAGTTGCTTTGAGATTGGGGATGCCTGGAGACACCAAGAAATTCTATATTTTATAATCTATTTTGTACCAGCCCTTCTGAGAGACTCGATTTTGCTGCCAGTTAGGCTACCGGGGAGATGCTGACTTGGTGGCATACCCGCTCATGCCATTCTAGCCACCTTGATGATACGAAATGAGTGACTAACGGTCACGTATATAATGTCCGTTGGGCTTTCAATCTCAAATTAGCACTATTCGAAAGGGTTTCATGCTGTGTCTCACGCTTTTCAACGAGATGTTGTGCTCCCATTCGTTTTGTCATTTGATCCAAAACCTCAGGAATCGATTCGTAGAAGCAAGTGTTTCATGTAGTTGCCGTTTTCTCTTTTTTTATCGAGATTGGTTTGGTGTGCTTGCTTATGGATCTACAGATTCATTACTTGTCAAGCTCTCATGGGCTGGTCAACTTCCAGTGATCCCTTAGCTCCGAAGAGAAAATAGTAGAGGCGGTCCCAAAGTGCTGTTTACAGCCGGGTTCTTACCGATCTTGAACAACTTCATGAGCTCTGGGAGAAGGGAGGGTGGCGATCTTAAGCTTCTTCCTTTCTTTCGGCTTCTTCTGCCCTAATGGTTGACGAGACTTTCTTTGAGCTACTGGGGAGCTACTTTCTACCCTAGATCTTCTCATTGCGTTCAAAGGTTTAGCGTAGCCCTCTACAACCGCCTAGAATTCGTGATAAAATGAGTTTCTTCGCTTATCCAGTTTGCGTTCTACTCCAGCTTTCCTGGCTAACTACTAAGCTTTCCAGGTTCGCTACTCTAGTTGAACTCGGGTTTCCCTACAAAGTCTTTCTTAATTGGCCCTTACCTGCCCGTACTATTACTAGATTGAGCACCAGAAACGAACTAAGGCTCGTTCCATTAGAAATTTATCCTAAAGCTTGAAAGCAATGCGGATTAGCACAGAAAGCCTGGCAGGAAGTATTTTATTTGAAGAATTGAACAAAACTCAAATTTCTGTAAATCATTAAATCATTAAAACGGGACTTTATTTAAAGAAAAATGGTCTCTAAGGCTGGTTCAAAGCCCTATTTTAGATAGGAAAAATCCCATTTCATTCGGGTTTTCAATTCTGAAATTCTTTATCCCCACTGAGGGAAGTAGCTAACCTAACTTCATATGGATTAGTAAGGATCAACTGGGAATAAAACTCAACGTTGCGAGCTCCAAAAGTGATCCTGGAAGGCCCACGGGTAAGCAAAGATTCGAATTCGAGATTGGCAGAGAAAGGCTTTGGATGCCGTCTCACTAGTGCTTCAAAACTTGATTTTTATGGTCGCTAGAGGGCCCAGAGAAGTTTATGGAGTAGGCGACCCCACCTTCAAAAGGAAA
This sequence comes from Erythroxylum shatona, assembly GCA_027568895.1. Lineage (NCBI taxonomy): Eukaryota > Viridiplantae > Streptophyta > Magnoliopsida > Malpighiales > Erythroxylaceae > Erythroxylum > Erythroxylum shatona. The sequence goes on from JAOSBK010077818.1 coordinate 26,489, forward strand.
GGCATGACTAAAGCAAAGCCTACTAATGAATCTGATCATGGACGGTTTCGGGTCTTCTTAGCCCTCTTCATCGAAATCCTTCCTGCCAAAGGAGATCAGACTCCCAACCTAGGAGTCCAATTCTCACCTTTGATGGTGATCATAGCATGTCACGCTAGAGAACAACCACAATTGAGCTGTAGGTACCATAGAAGAAGGAGTCAATGTGAGTTAAGTCAGAAGTTGTCCTGGACAAGGCAACTGGGAAAGAGAAGCCATCTCAGTCTAAATGGAAGTAGACCAATCATAGGATGAAATGTGAAAGTAGGGGCCCAGAATTCATTGAAAATGGAGTTCTGGGTACCGGTCAAGCAGAAATAATATGAATAGCGAGCCAGCACTGTATTTATTGATTGGAAAGAAGGGACTCTCCAAAGAGAGGCCCGAGCGGAATGAAGTTGTGCTAAATGAACGAGTTGTCCTAAATGCCCCTTGTTAGCTGTCGCAGGAAGTGGTGAGGGCTCAGGAAGTGAAGCAAACTCGACCAAGGGACAAGTCTGTTCCTGCTTCGTTTTCTGTTCCCGATTCAATCTTCACCTTTCCTGAATGAAGAAAGAGAGTGAAAGAGAAGAGATCAGTGCAATAGGTACAGAGGGGAGAGAAACTGTCTTCGTTCGGTTCGGCAGAAGAAAGCCGAGAAAACAAATAGGAAGAGCACTATGCAAGCTTATAATTAAGTAAATATAAAAATAACTACCTCGAGCAGTAAAACAAAGTCGTTACGGCTATGTTACTAACATGGACAGCTATGAATGGTATTCATTGACAGGAGTGACCGCTTTCTAGTCGTAGTTGGTACCGCCCCTGTTCACTTCAGCATGCAAGGAACACCTTTGGGAAGAATCCAAGTTTTTCTCCTCTGCAAAGCTATCAATGCTTTATTCAAGATCTTTAGCAGTCGATCGTTCATTCTCCCTCCCCAGTGGCTTTCGAAAGCTCGACATGAAAGAAGAAAGAAAATAGGAAAAGTACGGGGATTCCATTCCTTAGTCAGGACCGGGGCCTCCTCGTGAGCCATAGTTATAGTGTAAGCATATAAATTAGCCTTATCCGAAGCGCACGCACCCATCTGACCAAGTCGAGCCCTTTCTGGTTACAGGGAAATAAAGAGAAAGAATCGAGTCACCGATAGCGCATCTCTATAGATGCCAAGGAATTCGCGTATAATAGATCCTTTTTGACTAGACTAAATGATTGATCTTGTCTTTCGACCTATCAAAAGAACTCTCCCAAAGGTGGCCACCTTTGGGAGAGTTCTTTTCTTGGTCTTGCCATTCCCTAAAGATCTACTAAAGAGTAGACTGAAATCAACCTATTATCTTTCAAAGTTATCTAACCGAGTGTAGAGCGTGGAACGCCCCTTTCCTGTCTAACTGGAAAAGGCATGAGAAGCTTAAATAATAGGGCTGGATAGTTGTATGGAATCTGGTAGCACGGTTCATCATTGGCTTTGCGGATCCACCAACTTAACCAAGAGGAGAAGCTCTTCCCTTCCCATTCGGGTTAAGCTACCTGCGTATGCTGTAACATTTCCACGAACAACCATCCCGAACGGTAAACTAGAAGATGAATTCTGATAATAGAGTGTGCCGCTTCAGAGTTTATATCTCTCAGTCCCGGTCTTCGTCCTTCCTTTACCTTTAGCGCGATACGTGGGGTGTGGATTAAGGATCTTAGTTGATTAAGTGGTTCCCTTATCGAAACTACGCTCCGATTCTTAGTGGATTCAGCTTCTGCCCACTTATCTTCTATACACGTGATTTCTTCGATCTTCAACTGGCCCGTCTTCTATTTCTATAGTTGAATCCCTTTAACTTGAACGTGGAATTTCCTTGTATTGTAGTACCTGAACCCCTTTCTAACTAGACTTGGGGAACAGGCAGAGTCAGCCATTAGGTGAAAGACGTTCTAGTTAACTAAACGATTCTTAGCAGCTTTAAGGCAGGAATCACGAAGATGAACAAGAAAGAAAGGATAGGTTACTATTCAACTAAGTCAATTTCGGTTGTTCTTCCAGATGAGTAGGAGTTTCAATCTTGGTCGCTGAGTTGGACCATCCCAAAGCAAAGCGAATAGCTGTATTCTATATAGATTCTAGATCTAGAGCACTCGATCTCTTTCGTGCTGGTATTTATTATTTAGTGCTATTCCTATCTGTTTCTGATTCCAGATAGCTCTTATTCGAAAGGAAGCTTCGCTCTTTCCAATAGTAGGTTCCGCCGAAATGATTAACGAACTCTAGGATATTGAGGTGCTATATAATGCTTCCATTGCCTCTCTTTTATTTTCTCAAAGTAAAGAACCCTTTCGAGCTGTAGCTTTACAACGATAGGGCTTATCATAGTAGGGCCCTTCATTCTTATTAGTAAGATAGGTTGCTTGAGCGCATTAATATCATATATCAAAAAGAAGGTATCGATAAAGGGGCGTTAGCGCTTTAGTTTGATTGCATAGGAATGATTTTTTTTTTTACAGAGAAGAACTAGTTGAATTGCCCTCCTTATCTTTGATATTTTCTATTTTAAAAAAGCAGATATAAGATTTCAACTGCTTGAATTCCCTTCTTCTATATTGAATTCCGTCATGGATAATAGGGCATGATCCATGTTATCAAAGAACCCTACTATATCTGCCTTAATAAGTTGAAAAATATTTTCCCATCCAAAGATATGAGTGAAGAAGGTTAGTGCCTTTGCGAAAGCCATGATAAAAAAAAGTTAAAATAAAATAGTTAACAAACAAAAGCAAGGAGAGAGCACCCAACATAATATATATAACAAACAAACCAGTGTGACCGCGTAATAGAACGTTTTATTATGCGACGAAAATTATTTTATAAGAAGGAAGACTCCTGCAAGTTCATCAAAGCTTATGTGAGCAAAGAACGGCTAGCCACTATTTCACAAAAGGGCACTCCAACACCTCGAGGAAATAATCTGTTCTGGAGTTACAGACAAGGAACTCCATTCTGTTGACTCTACCAGATAGAATAGTAGAACCCATTCATACTAAAAAGAAGAATGGGATCCTGGCTCAGAAGGAACGCTAGCTTATCTTAACACATGCGAGTCGAACGTTGTTTTCGGGGAGCTAGGCAGAAGAAATAAAAAACAGCGCCGGCAGAAAGCTTTTTTTTTATAGTTATAGAAAGAGAGTCAAGGGGGCTTCCGCGGGCGATTCTTTAACCGCAGGCAGCCCCGACTTAATGATGGCCGCGCATGAGATCGCACGAGACCACTTCGATTATGAGTCATGGAACATAGCGGCCCTAAAAGACCTTCTGCGCTATCTTAACTTTTTGTAGAAAGGTGAATAATTTCCATTTTGAGCGGTCTAAACTTCGACCTATAGAAAAGATCATCAGAGAGGAGACAAGCATTTATGATTCCAGCCGAAAAGACTAGTAAAATCAAAGGAAGGATCAAGAATGTCATCTATTTCAGGAGCTAGATTAGTTGACGATGAACAAGTCAGAATTTCCTCAACAAAAATGGATGGATTGGACCGCCATTCAGGTTCGTTATCGATTATGTATCAGTGGGAACATAAAGATAAAAGAGTTAACTAAGTAAAGTATCAGATCGACCCAATTTCACAAATGATAGGTCAAGATCATGTTGTTCATTGGGAATGGAAGAGGAGAGAACGATCAGACATCGAACGATGAATTTCGATTGATTGTTATCGTGGAATTCGTCATCAAGATGGATTGCCCTTACGCGGTCAACGAACTCATACTAGTGCTAGAACTTGTCGCAAGCGAATTCGAAAATGAAATCAGTCTTACCGAAAGCCCTTGGTACTTGTCTTATCAATCACACTGATAGCTTCAATAGTTCACTGAAATTGGATGTAGTTTTTTTGGTATTTCACTGGTTACTAATCCAGTCGTATAGTAGGTCTCCTTCGACACTCCACTAGTGGCTCGGCTTCGTCCTAGAAACTACTGCACATCTTTATCTGATCCGGAGGCTTCGTCGACCGGCTCCTCAGATAAAGATGTATCCGACGCGGAAATCACCACTTTTTCGATTGTGATTTTTTGTTGGTCAGGAGAGACAAAAGAGAGATTTTCTATCAGTCAAAAACGGATATCGCCCCCCATGCTCCCACGGTCCGCTTACCGAGGAATAGGAGGAATAAAAACCAGAGCAAGTTGGGGTATAGAGCCGTAAGCGCGATGGGGGGTGACAGAGGACGTGCTCGTACGGTTCATAGAAGGGTATGATCAACTCGTTGATTGTTGGGAACTTTCACTCTTCTATATTCGAAATATGCCTTTCTAGGAGCATTACGATCTGCAGCTCAAATGGTCTCTTATGAAGTCTCTATTGGTCTTATTCTTATTGTGCGCCTTGTGAGCGCGTTTGGATCCGCGAAGGTAATCGCTCGGATGTTCCCCTAACCCAACCCAAACCGGAGGGAACCGCAGCATGGGGACTGTCCGCGTCTCGTCGCAAGGCTTATTTTGATTTGAGTTTTGGGTCATAGGGCGGGCTTCGGGTGGGCAGCTTTATCTGAAAAAGGGCCGGGGCACAAGGATCCTGGTACTATCCAGGTGCGAAGAACCCCGGAAGTGACTGCAATGAGCAGAAATCTCACTCACCGGCCTAAACGACGAGCAAACACTCGAACGTGAGAGCAAGGGATCACCTAACGAATGGACGAGTTCCAAGGAGGGAGGCAAAAAACATGCTTTCAGAGAAGTGACGGTCCGAATCCTTATCTGAACTGCAAGAATAACTGACTAAGCCGTGACATAAGGCCCATTCTCCAACTCCAAACGGGACCAAGCCTTTAGGTTGTTTAAAGAGGTTGGGTGACAGATCGGCCATAGGAGTACTCCGGGGTATAAACCAGGGCAACAAATGTCGAGCATACGACGATGCCGCCCGTTTTCATTTCATGGAAGTACCCGGCAGAATCAAGGGCTGTAGGTGATGGCGCGTTTTGCTTTTTTATCTGGAGAGAGGCGCTGAAATCGTTCCTATTGGGTCGGGTCGTGCGTGGCAGCTAAATAAGGGCGGGCGGACGCTTGAATGGGACCTATTCTCTTCAAAGCTGAATAGGAAATCAAGGGGCCGAGCTTACTGATGAGTGCCTTTTTTCTAAAGGTTAAAAAAGGCTCTCATGTGAAGCTAACATGGCTGGCTACATACAAGTATAGCCAAATCAAGATGAGACAGGACGGACGGTCAGAGGCCGTAACGGGACTACCATAGGAAAGCCCGCCCCCTCTAGCTAACATATAAAGAGATTCCCGGATAACAGTAGTCTCTATGTGAATCTCTTCCCGACCAGGCCAGGCCGAATCGGGCCAAATTCATGGCTCCGCCCACATGCATCATTTGATGAAAGCACTCCAGTCCAGTCGCCTCTCCTCGAAAGTAGCTTGTCAACCACGCTTTCCCTCCCTCAAAATAATATCATGTTCTTCACCAATCCTTTTTTGGGGGCAACACAGCAATGAGTAGTTCGCTCCAGGACTCCACTCCCTCGAGAGCAGGATGCCGGCCGAAATGGAGCTGGGAGCCAACCTAGACTTTGATTCCTGGGGCTTGCCCCAACACCTAAATCAAAGGCGGGCGCCGAAAAGGAAACAGCTCCGCTTTTTCAAGAAAGCTTTGCTTGATAGGCGCTTCCTACTCACTCAGACAATGCTCTGAACACGAAAGTGTGCAGTTCAGCCGCCTTCTCTCCCATGCTGAGTCACTGGTAACGCCTCGGAAAGCACGGACGAGCCACATGCAGGGAAACTTGCACGTGTGGTTCTGGCCGGGGACCCCGGTATACTGTACTAATATGTGTAGGTCCCCGTAATTCGAGTGAAATTGTCATGGCGCAAAAGCAGATATGGTCTGGTATTCCTTTGTTCCCTGTATTGGTTATGTTCCTCATTTCTTGTCTAGCAGAAACTAATCGAGCTCCGTTTGATCTCCCAGAAGCGGAAGCTGAATCAGTTGCAGGCTATAATGTAGAATATGCGCGGGATGCGATTCTTAATAGTCCACTGTTGGCGGAAGCCAATGTCCCGGGGTCCCGGGGACTCATTCTGACTGAAACAAGGGGTGGGTCTTTACCAATTCAAAAAATATTCGATTTTAGGGAAGCAAAAAGCGCCTAGCGCGAGCCTTATTGAAAAGGCTCCTTACTATTACTATAGATATAGATGGGGCGCCCCTTATTGAAAACTCAAGGAAAGCCTTTATATATGTGTATTCTATTAATGTATTAATGCGCAAACGCATGCGATGCGAAGAAAGCAACAATCGAGGCCCTATGATATTAGTAAAGCGATTTTAGGCTTTACTAATATTTGTGATAGGAATTGGATTGTTAGTAAAGTCACGCTTTTCCTTTTGATAGGAGTAGGTGCTTTCTGGGGCAGGGCACTCTTCATTCTTCATTCGAAACTAATGAATGTCCGGTCAGGGGTTTCTGCCTTGTTATCAAAAAGGGAGTTGGGTAAAGCAAACTCCCTCCTTGGACGAGCACGAGGCTTAGTCAAGTAGAACGAACCGGGTTGCGTTGCTTGATGCTCCGATCGAAAACAAATCAGTGGGACCGTGCCGGTACGACTGAATATGCGTTATCAAGGTCCCCTACGAACAAAAAAAACCGGGCCGAACTTCTCCTGCCCGCTTCCATAGAACAATATCGTGGCAACGTAGACCTAAGTGGTATCATATTGGATCCTTGGGAACCATCACAAGTACGGCCGGCCTATATTTGAACGAGAATGCCGTGTCGTCTAGCGGAGCCTAGAAGAAGGTGACTCGCGCAGATAGCTGACTCCTTTTCAATAGAAAGGAATAGCCAAACCAAGGCAGTTGTCTGGTCAATCTCAGAGATCTTCTTCTTATTGGCCGGCAAACTGGAGACAGACGACCACGGTCCCAACCTTACCAGCACCAGAGGTGTACTAATCAATGAACCCCCGAAACCTACTTGATTTTCTGACAAAATAAACCAAGCCTAACCGGTCACGACATGTTGTTGATATTGATTGAGTTTGAGGGACTTTCGCCGACTGAATTCATCCATAAACTCAGACCACCGTAACCCTCGTAACCAAAGCGTCACGACAACATCCAAAGGTGACCTTTGGATTCTTAAGTAGTTTTTAGGAGGCGCGCGTAGGAATGCCGACCACTACATAAGCCACTAGTGGCTGAGAGAAAGCGAGCAGCACCTTGTATAGGTTGAAGCTATGAAGCTTACCTTATTATTAGAGAAAGCCATTGCGCGCTAGCCTAGCTAGCTAACGTTTTTTTTTCAGCCGGCTGTTATGTTAGTTGTAGCGCGCCTTCCCTCCTTCTCTCACTTCGGAAATCTTTTTCAGTCTTTTATTATGATGACCTGGTCGAGAGAGTCAAATATATCGGTGTAAAAGATTGAGTAGGATCTGTGAGGTTGGTTATATCGAAGAAGAAAACTGACGAATCCAATCTTCCATACTGCGAGCGAAGTCAGGCAAAGAAAGCTGCTGCTGCGCGCTCAGGACGAGTTATGGCGCCCTCCCTTTACGCGAATTGGGCGCAAAGCAAAGGCTTTTGGTGGAAGAAAGATCGTAGCTCAATCTCCCCCAGTAGGGTCCGAGGGACTCCCTCCTATTTTTGGTAGCCTACGCTAGGCTGTACTGGCAATTAAGGTGCTTCTGTAGCCTTTCTTTGTAAGAGGAGCCGGATTAGTTGCAGTTTTCCTTCCTGGGTGAATGGGTTGGGTGCCCAGTACTGACGCTGCGCTGACTTGGAAACCATGTCGAAGTTCCCTATCTATATCTTCTTGAGGCTTTCCTTCATCCTATAGCAAAGTCTGACTCTTGGGTCGGATCAACGGTTGAGATCTTTTTCGTCAAAGGGTCTTGAAGATTACAGATATTCACAATTCTATCCAATTCCAAGTTTTGTACCAAGCTTCCCTTCTTAATAAGTAAGAAAGAACTTGACTTGTTCAAGTCAGTCTAGTCAACTCTCCTCACTCTATCGAGTCAGTAATCCATTCCCTTCGAATCTAAGGCTCAATGATGGATCTAGGCGCTTTCCAGAGGCGAAGACTGATATCACCTGGCCCCGGGCGGACCATACTCAACCTTTCGTCCAGTGGTTAGCTTCTGCCCATAGCTCAGACTGATACTGAAAAGGTGGTTGGACCTATGCCTACTATGTCTGTGAGGAAGTTGGGCTTCTACATTTTGATTCACCGGGTGACTCTTGGGGCTCTGATTCTAGGGCGAAAACAGAAAGATTGAAGGCAAGTTTGAAAAGTCTCCTCTTTATATTATAGTCCTTCTTTCAGCTAAGTCTTAAGCCCTGTTCGCCCCAATCCCTTGTATCAGTCTTCGTGCCAGCCTTCGCGCTTCGTTCTCGTGATTTCATTCCTCTCCAAGTAAGCCTTTCAAGCTGTCTCTGTCCGCCAAGAGAAAGAGGGCAGCTAGGAATATAGCTAGGGGTAGAGTGAGTAATGGGGCTAGCGCAAGAGCTGGGGATAGGTTGTTAAAGGGCGGCGGGCAGGTAAGGTTCTAGGTCAAAAGCAGATTATCGGGCAAGGGTCAACTAAAGGCATCTAGTTCCAGACCGGAGCGAATATCATAGAATATCATACCTTCGCCCTCGGCCTCTAGTCGCTAATAGATATGATATGGTCTATAGTAAGGTTACATAGGAGCCTTCCACTCGAGCCAATAGTTTCCAGGCCATTCTTGAAACAAAACCTAAGGGCATCTAAATTAAATAAAGTGCTAAGCCCCTTGGCTGGAGATCAAGTGGAAGTTGGAGTCTCTAAGTATTCTCTAGCAAAGTAGTCTTCCTCAGCTTGAAGTAAACTCAACTCTACTCTCTTCTCGGATAAGGAATAAGGGTCAGAAGCGGGGTAGAGGAATTGGTCAACTCATCAGGCTCATGACCTGAAGATTGCAGGTTCGAATCCTGCCCCCGCCTATGAAAAAAGAAAGAACAGCATTCAGTCAACGCTTTCTGAATCTCTTTCTCTTCATTTACCAAAGCCCATTTTCCCTGGAGAGAATCCAACTCGAAACCAAAGCATTGAGAAGGAGGTCATCTTTCTTACCTCGATCTCCAAAGAGGGGATTGATTCTCTTACGCAAATACCAGTTTGACAATCTGTCTTACCGGAGGATTAGCATGAAGAGAACCGCTGAAAAGAACCCTTTCCAAGGACGTCGTGCAGTGAAATGTTACCGCAAATGAGTGAGTAAGGCGCTCTATTTGAGCATATTAATATAGTAAAAAAGAGGAGAAACTAGCGTAAGGGTGGTTTCTCATCCCTTCCTTTAATGGGTCTCTGAATGCAAGTTGTTGTGGTACCTCGATCATTTCTCAGTTACCCCAGAATCTCTTCATGCCATGCAGACTTGACGTCATCCCCACCTTCCTCCAGTATGTCACTGGCAGTCCCTTGTCAGTTCGACACGCACCTTTCTCTTTCTTAGGGACTTCCTTCAGAGAGAAGTTAGGCTCGATGCAAAGGATTCTTCCTCGGATGACACCGAATCAATCCCGAGAAAGGGGTTTTCATTTACCTTACTTATTAGACTGACTTATTAGACAAAAGTTACAGGGAGAACTGAGCTAGTTATTTATGGATCACTCCTTTATCTCACATATAAGATCTCAAGGACCAGGTGCTCCGTTTTCTCATCTTTGAGTCGAAATCCCAGTAGCAAGTCTTGCCTATGAGCATTAGGAGCAGTCTACATCTTCTCTTACACAAATAGCAGTAAGGGGCTTTCTTCTCTCTACGCAAACGCCAATAGAAAGAGAGCTTCATTCAGTCAGAGAAGCACCGGAAGCTAGCTACCGCATGCCAACTGCGGTAAATAATGAACTGATTCAGCGGTAGATTTTTTTAGATAAAGCGAAAGGCGAAAGGTGGGAAATTGAATCTTCCTAAATCGCTTTTCTGGTTCACTAAATAGGGTTTCTGGCTCAGAATCCATTGAATCTGGTGATCGATAGCCAAGCGGATGTTCCTGTTAAGGAGCCTTAAATAAGGGGAGATCGTCCAACGAATGAAGCAAATTCTGCATTGGGATCTACCCATTTTATTGGTCCAGCCAATGAAGCTAATTACGCATCTGGTTGCATAGAATTACAATCCCGACCTAGGATTTATGGTCCTTAATCTAAGCTTTTTGGTAAAGTCAAATCAGCAAATGAAGCCTCGGGGTGTACTAAATTCAAAGTTGTATCCCCTATTTCCGATCCGGAAAGTGAAGCCAAATAAACATAGGCTTGTGAAAAATTTCAAGTGGGATCCCTGATTTCCGGTCCATTAAATGCAGCTAATGAAGATCGGGTGACGCACCCTATTCTGGTAAAGCAAAATCAGTTAATAAAGCATCGAATTGAAAGAAATTCCAATCTGGGTATCCTCTATCCGATCCAGAAAGTGAAGCAAAAGAAGCCTTGGGTTTTGCTAAATGAAGAGGAATCTCTCCTCTATCCGGTCCTGCAAATGAAGCCTTATAAGCAAGCGTCGGGTTGTACTCAAATACAATCCGGATCTACTCTTTCTGTCCCTTGATCCAAGTTAATGCTTTAAAGGGATTACGACCTTTATCCATACGGATTCTCTAGCGGCTGGTCAATTACTAAGCTAAGATAAGATAAGGCCTCATTCGAAAGCTGGATTAACAACAAGCAGAAAGAACAAAGGGAAGTTCGGCGGATTCTTCTCTTTCTCTCTTACTCCTGGACTCCCGCTTTGAACCCGTAGATTACATAGAAACTGCCTTTCTTTCGTACACGCTTTTTTTCTTAGAATCTGACCTGGACTACTTCTTTCCTTACTCTTTAACCCAGTCTCCTTCAAAGAAAGGGGTTACATTCGACTTCTTTTCTTCTTACTGACTTACCCGTACCTTATTAGAAAGCACCCGCCCAAAAGAATTCCATTCTTTCTCACTCTATTCCCTCTAGTCGACCAAATCCTTAAAATCAGGAAAAAAGGGATAACAGGAAAAAGAACTACTCAAGATACCGTTGGTGATCCATTGGCCTCTTTCCCTGGGATTCTACCCCGAAATCCCCTATCAAGTAAAAAACCAGTATTCCGTCGAAAGAACTAAGATTGACCGGACTTTGCCCTAGCCAGTAAGGTTGGAGTAGAATCTTTCTTACTTCTGGACCTTAGGATAGGAGTTCACGGAGTAAGGAGTGTATTCGTAAACCCAAGCTAAGGCCAACGGCCAAGATTCAGAATACGAGCCTGTGAAGAAGGCAAGGAGTCGAAAAAAGTATAGACTGGAGTCCAGGTATCTCCTTCTATAGAGAAATCCAATCTAAGATCTTTCAAAGTGGAGTTCTTCTATCTGCAGGTGTATTGCTTGGGATTTGTCGTTTCTTCGTGGCCATCGGGGTTCAAGCTCCGCAAATGTCAACATGCTGGACTTGGAGTTCGATGAAACAGTAAAGCGAACCGATGGAATTGAGTTAGGTTGGCTACCAGGTCAGCTAATGATTTGGGTTTGGATAAGCTCGGCCCCAGCCATCTCCTTTTACTGCCCGGGGTTACCCCACTCTATGGCAACATACCTGATTTGGTTGTAAGGTAGAGTACCATCCGGGTCATAGGAATAGAAGAAATGGGTTCCTAATTCGTCTAAGAGAGAAGGTCTGAATATAGCGTGTGTGCCACGAGTGCTCTGTCTTCGAAAAGGCAGAATGCTGTTATAGAATCTAATGAGCATACGTTCGTCAGTAGGCTTTTTGGGCGGTTCAGATAGAAACGAACCACGGGGATACCGAGCTAAGGTAACTAGTGAATCTACCAGCATTAGTAGGGATCTTGGTATGGCTCTACTCTAGATCACGAAGGAATCCGCCTCGACCTATGGGTATGGTTTTGCTACTTTAGACTATGGCTCCTTCTCCCGCTCATGGTCATAGGTATGTATCCGGACGGGATACTAGTCTTTCTACTCTTGCTTATGGGTAGAAAGAAAGTTTTCGAGTGAAATGTAGCTAGGATAGCTATGCCTTAGTCTGAAACTTTGGGAGGTGCTATTGATGCCAAAGTTACAAATAGCTCTGCATCTGTCCATCGTGCTCCAGCTCAGTCCTTGCCTTAGCAAAACCCAGTCCATATAACAAAGATTCCCCATAGAACGATGGGGATAGCTCGTGGAGCGAGGAAGCCTACTATATGATAATAAACAAAAATGTCTCTAAGAGAGACTGGGGCCCTATAGCTTCGTTTTCGTGATTTGGTTAAAGTCAGACCTTTGAGTCTCACCCTTGATAGATATAGATGCAGAGCAATGTAATTTAATGGAAGGGGAGCTCTATAAGATAAGAAGGGTAAGGACTTTCTCGACTGCTACATGCCCTCTTGGTTGGAAAGCATGCCAATCTATGTTGATATGTCTCCGACCCAGAAGTCTTTAGCCACCTTTGATTATATGATGAAGTCGGTACCTGCCTTGGCGAAAACGTGGAACAGATGTCAGTCTTTGCCCTATGAGATAGGGAGCTTTTGCCTTCTAGATCACCTATGCCTTTTGCGCTCTCCAGAATGCCTCCTTTCGTGCCTATCTACAGCTATTATTGGTATTGGATCCGCTCTTTTCTACTGGTCGGTATAAAGCAGAATGATCAAACCATGTCTATTTCTGTTAGGTTCTTAGTAGCAATCGGCGACCTTTTTTCACATTATCACTGGATTTCGACTTTGATGAGAATGCCACTACTCCTACTGCCAAACTCCAATAAAAAATGAAACGGCGACCCCAGCAACAAAAATAAGAGAACTGTGGTTCTTTTCCAACTAAACAAACAGCATGGGGGAATAAAGAAGGTGCGGGGTTTAATGCTCTATTGCTCTGGTTATAACAAATCCCATCTCCAGACCACTCGACCGATCTCATTCATTAAAATTTCAAGGAGCCTAATTGGAAATACTTTATTCTTATTTTACAGACTTGCTTAAAAGTGGAGGAAGTCCGGGCGTCTGCTTGCCGCAACGTCTCGACCATTTCTTGCAACCTATGCGACCCATATTCCGTCCTATTATTCGTTAATAGGGAATCACCTATAATGGCCTCCCGGTTCTCTCTCCAAAAATCTGAAAATGGAGTATCCAATTCGACCATTAAATCGACCAAAATGCCTTTTAGATTGGCGATTGCCCGTACTTCCGACAAAAACCTTGGGCTATTGTAAGCAGGAGTATGACTCAACCGAAAACGGATCTTTTCTTCCGCTTCGGAGAGAGGTAGAGGTCCTTGGTCCACGACTTCTACTTCCCTTTGGAGGCCCGAGGTAGAGACAGATTCATCAGCAGGAGGTCAATGCCTAAAGGGTTGAGGCGAAAAAACCTCAAAAAAGCCCCCTGGCCCCGGCCCATCACTTCGTTGCATCGGTCGAATAAAGGGATGATAATGCTTATGGGGACTGATAGGGGTATCAAACCCTTTTCCCTTCTATCTATATTAGAATATATATAGATATAAAATAAGTAAGAGAAGAAAAGAAAAGGGTTTTGCAGTTCAGTCTAGCTTGTACGAAGGGGACATCTAAGAGGGTGTCTTTAAGCTTCAGAGAGAATTTGGAGAGGGTTCAAGGGGGAACTTAAAGAAGTTGAGTCTCAGGCAAAGAAAGCAGAAGAGGCAAAGAACCAAGAATTAGCCAAAGCCCTTACTAGAGAAGCTAAGTTTCAAAAGCAGATACAGAAACTGCAAAACAAGCCTCGGAACAGGAAATTCTGAAATCGGCTAAGATAAAACTAGAAAATTCTGTCCATCAATTGGTGTCCAAATGCAAGAGCAAGTTGATAAGCAGGTTCAGGAGAAAATGCAGAAAGCACGGCAAGAGAAAAAGCACTGAGAGATGCATGGAAGAAAGCAAAAGAACAAGTTAGCCGGTTAGGTCAAAGGGTGCAGGACTTGGAAGAGCGAAATGAGCGTCAACAGGTTGGCCATCGGCTGCGCAAAGCCGAACTGGAGGCAAAAATAAGCCAGTTAGAAAGAGAATATGAAGAATACCGACCCTCAGAGATGCCCAATCCCAGCAACAGATAGATACCCTTCCGCAGCAGAGAGCCCAGCCCCATCAGCAAGTACACCAGCTACAGCAAGCTCCCGGGCAAGAACAGCTGCGACGGCTGCAAAATGAGTTGGAAACTAGGACAATGAGAGCTCAATTTTGGCAAGAACGAGACTACCAGCTCATGGCCACATGCTAGAATCTTCTCTTCCGAGCATTCCAGCTAGCAGATTTGGCAGAACAGATGGGTGGAGTGGAGATTGACATCAACCAGTGGAATCAGTTCGTCCTCCAGTGCGCAGAGCTACTAGGCCTGGTGGGCTCTATCTCTAGCAGCTTGCATTCGATGCATCCAACTATAAGAGCTCCTTAGCGGATTCTCTTTCTGAGTCTGAGCGCTAATCCTCTTCTGCATATTTTTGCTTCTCACTTCGGGCAATTAGCTTCTAGAAGAGCTTTTTCCGCAATATATTCTTCTCTTTTTCAACCCTTGCCTTCAGCTAAGCATTATTCTTTTGGCCTGATCACAGACATTGGATTGGGACAAAGACAATTGGAATATAAGGGGCTGGTCTAAGCCTTCCTTTCGTGTTCGCTTTCGTTTGCTACTGACCTAGAGGTACTATACGGTATATAACCGGGGTCCCGGCTTTGAAAACAAGAGGATCGCCTAAAAAAGATTTCTTTTTATTTAGTGCAATATCGAGAATTAGGTAAAAATCATCACCTCAGCGGGGATCGCTATGCCACTTAAATGTCTTTGTTTAAAAACTGCCTTTTGATCAAGCGAGATATCCAATTTCTTATAGAATTTATCATTCCTCCCCAGGAACGGCCTTGGATCCAATCGTCTGATCTACTCCCTTTAGTTCGCTAACTAAACCCTGTAAACCCTCTCTAAGCTTAAAGTGCGGATAAGGGGCACCGCTTTCATTCCTGCTTGGCGCTCTAACATTCCCAACACTGACCACTGAATAAGGAAGACCTACCACCCACACAGCAAACCAACGCTCTCCTTTTAGTTCGGAAAGAAGAAGGGTTGCGCCCGGGTGAAAGACTATGCCTTAAAGGGGGCCAAAACGACCAGAAAAAGGAGCGGGAAGGCATGGTCACAAGACCCCGCTTTGAGCCATCGAAGACCAGATGATGGGTTACGAAGATATGCAAGGAAAGAGACGCTCTGGAATACCTTTCAGTTAATCAGCCGAAGGCTAAGAAGAAAGAATCAGTCCAATGAGCAGAAATTCCCTACCCTGTAATCCCATTTCTGCTACTTTAGCTACTTTTGCTATATGCTTAACTTCTATACCTAATGTTAATTGGCGTAGAGGAATGAAGTCAAGAGATTGAATCGTCTGTTCAGAAACCTTTTCCATCTTGGGAATGCACTTTCTTTCTAGTAAGGGGCGTACCGATGCTTGAGTTAATCGATGAGCTAAGTCCCCGTTTCTGACTAACTAAGGTATTGATGTTGCTGATTTCATCCCGAGTTGAAGAGTGAAGTAGCCGCTGATCCAAGGGGTAGTTAACATTTCATATTTAAGGCTGTTCTAGGAGCTACTGAGCTAACGTCCAACATCCCTAGGGGTTTAAGATTGACTCATGGTATAGAATAGGCTGCTTGAGAAGAGGCTGCACATAAAGGAGAGGTAGTCGATCACCAATCCCAACTCTTCGCCTCAACCGGGAATGGCAAAGGGCTCTCTCTTAACTATATGAAAGTGTCAGAAAATTCTTTATATTATATAGTAATAGTAGCGACAATCATTCATTGGCTAGCATGGGCTAGACTGTGTGTATCAAAGAAGCTTCCTCGGGATGCGCTTTTGGCTCCAGACTTCGGTCTCGGAAAGACCTTGCTTAGCTTTAGCGGCTTCAACCCGAGCAGCACTTCAATCACTCATTGCAGACAGGCCTTCGAGAACCTACAAGAATAAGGATAAGGAGATGACTTAGCTCAAGCAAGTACAGTCGTCTAGCTCTATTTAGCTACTCTAGCTGAATTTTCGACTATTGCAACAGATTCGCTAAGGCCAATCATTTCCTAGTCTCTCCTATATCCAATTGCTATTCTAGCTGGGATATTCTATCTATTAAAGCATATAGGAAGAAGAGGTAATATGAAGTTACTTGGCGCTCTTCTTCTGATAACACGAGCTAAGGGACGGTTGGTTTCACTAAAAGGAGAAAGGCGCCTAGCTTTCCAAGGGCATTTTTTGCTGCCCAGGATTGAGTAAGACTCATTCCCCAGTGAGGAGAAAGGGATCATATAGTGCGACTCCATAGAAACTTCCCTATTGATTTCTCCAGGTCATCCTGGTACTAGTTTTGGGGCAATTCATTACTGTCTTAACTCCAGCTAAGCCTCTCTACAGAAAGGATTTTTTGATACAGCGCGCGCATGGATGCCTTTCATGCTTTGTGCTGGACCACCACTCTCTATGAGAAATGATTCTTACTAATGCTGCAGAAAGATGATCAGGCTAAATAGGGGACTGACTCAACTTGAGGATTCCGACAACCTTCTTGATAGGAACGAAGTAGCTTCACTCGCCTTAAAAGTGGCACGGGGGGTGTCAGCTCAATCCGCCAATGCCCCTAATCCAAGAATCTCTAAAAAAGAGAGTGTGCGATCGCTCCGCGCATGAGCTCTCATAGAATAGCCAATGAATGAGAGTAATGCCAACTCACTCTCGAGAGTGATTTCTGGCTTGCACACTCCGTCATGAGAGAGTTTCCCTCTGGCCAAAAACCACATTCAGGTGAAGGCCCATGTTGGCTGCATCCCCATTCTGTGCTTCTTTGTAAATAGAGGGGGCTCACTTGCTCAGTAAAGGAAGGGAGAGTCAAAGGTTCATCTGTACATGATCTTCCCAGCTCTCTTGAGCTTCTGCCCAATAAGTGGAAGTCAGGCATGTTGAAGAAGCCGATTTTGGAAGAAGTAGGACATTCACATCCTTAGTAAGGCGCTAAAGCAAACCTAGAGGAGACCCTAGATTCATTAAGCGAATGAGATCACTAAGATCCTTTTTATTGAGCCTTTCATGCATGTCTCAAAGTCTAGAATGAATTTTAGAGTATATCCAATTTTTGTATAAGGGACACTACTCCCTTGAATTGAAAATCGTTCACTTGTTGAGAAACCTCTCTTGTAGGAAGACTGGTGTCTGAGAAAGCGCCTAACATTGGTCAAATAGCCTTCGTGTTGATCCCAAACCCTTTCAATCACCGAGGTAGAAGAAGGGTGCTCTCCTTATGCAATCTCCCAAGTCGAAAAGTATAAGACTCCCATGCGGGGTTCCTGCTTGATCGAATTGGATTGGATTTGAGAGGCCCGTATACATAGCACGCAAGGGATCCTCTTAGAGAGCTGGGGAATGGAAATCCTTATATAAGGATCTCACTAGAAGCTTTCATCGATCTTAGGAGCTTAACCCATCGTCTGGCATCCTAATGATGGGGTGATTCTATCTGTGGGAGCTACTAAGTTACATTACAATCATTGAATTGAACCGGGAGTCCCTTTGTTATAAAGATCTCGTACTCACCCCTTTTTAGAAAAAGTGAAGCGCGCAAAGAGAACAAACAAGATGGTGAGAGCGACGTGGGGCACTCCTCTTTACCCAACATTTGAGAATTCGCAGTATGGTTGAACCCGGGACCGGATCCACAGGCGTTGGAACGACTCTCAGGACTCTCTCCCCTTTAGCGCCGGCAGAAGTAGGTAATCGGGTCCCCTAAGAACTCTTGTAGGGACTTCAGCAACTTCCTTTATCTATGGGGCTACTAATGCCACTCTTGGGCGAGAGACTCCGTGGTAGAGTTGCCCTCTCTCTTCACAGAATGGCTTTACCCATCTCTTAGTTGCAAGGTGGTGGCATTCTCATCAATCAAGCGGTGCTCCAAGGCGGAAGGAGCAAGCAAGGTTTGGAAACAAAAAGGGCTTTATCTGGTCTAGAACGGCTCCCTCTCCTATTCGCGATAGGGTGATATTCCAAGCGAGATCCCAGTGAGCGTGATGAAAGAGTGATTACGCCCTCATGAAGCTAGGATTGTTGGATGCTACTTAGTATTTAGACAGAAGGGAAGGGGAACTCTCATACATCCGCTTTATCGACACGCCCCATTGTGCCCAGTGCTCTCTATTCGCATAGGCATCACCTTCAGGTTGCTTTTTCCTCGGTTCAGAGTGCTCTCTTCCTATTTCATTCAACAGTCAAGTGGGCTACAAAGAGAAAAACTGCGAAGATGAGTGGGACATTTAAGTGTCGTACGCGAGGGCAGAGCCAGCCAAGGTTTTTTATTTAAAATGGAGGAGACAGACTCCAAGGAGGATGAACAGCCAAGCTCAAGCACAAGCGAGATAGCAACGAGCTCAATTGTAGAGGAGGAATCAGAGTCTGCACTCGTGGTGTCCAATTCCGGAGCAATCGACTACAGCAACGATTGGATCGTCGATTCAGGGTGTTCCAATCCAATCAAATGACCGGCGACAAAGAGAAGTTGCTCGGCATGTCGGAGTATAAAGGGGGTCGAGTTGTCGTGACGGCCAACAATTCAAGGCTGCCAATCACTCACAAATCGGTAAGGCAATAATTGTTCCACGTTCTAGTTCTAAAAAAGTCCAGTTGCAGAATGTTTACCACGCCCCTGGGACAAGGAATTGTGGCATGACTAAGCCACCTTTCGCTAGCCTCGGCCAGAAGGCTCTAGATGAATTCCGGTTGGAAGAAAGACAGGGTTAGAAGCAGACAGGCAAGAGCAGGTCAGACTGTGACCAAGAGACCACGTATAGCTTGTTTCCTGCTTTGCTTTCCAGTAGTGACTGAGCCTGGAAGAAATGACTGGAACCCAGAGTGATTCAAGATCAGACAGAACGAACCTGCCCCAGCACAGACCTCTGCAGCACCTTTTTTAAGGGCCGGGGTCAGTCTAACATCAGTCGACATCCCTGCACCTCCAGAAGCAAGTCAGATTCCTGTAAACAAAGAGCAAGCGGAAAAGTGTTGGAGTTTAAGATAATCATTCCATTCACCAACCCAATCTCGACATAAACTAGATCAATAAAGAAAACACTACTTATGAAAAAAGTAAAAAAAAAAAGGTTAGTAGTAGCTGTCTCTATAGTTACCTGATTCCATTCCTTCTTCGCCAACCTTGCCTGATCTTCTTGTCAACTCCTAACATCCGCTTTTCAGATGGTGAAACGGGCATTTCCCAATCTGTTGACTGCTTGTGTTAAGAAAATGAGTTGACTGCTGATTCTGCTTTCAAAGCCTTTCTACCTCCACCGCCTTCACGCCCACCTTACCTCTCTTCCTTACTTTAAGGCTTGATTATCCTAGTTAACACACTGCATTTGACACTCCCTAGGGCAGAAGGGGGGGAGTGATTCAATACCAAGGCGCTAACTGCCACTGTTGACGGCTGATTCTTTCCCCTTTCTTTATATACGAAATCTGGTTGCCTTGCCTTGTATTCAAGGTCTACACCTCGTCCTTACCAGACGCTTCGTAGGCAAGAGGAAAGCTATCACTGTGATCTTGCCAATTAGCATATAGTTGATCTCTCTTAGTTCTACTCGAAGCGGAGGCATTACCTGCCGCCCTAACTTTGGAATTGCATCCATTCCGAATAAAGACAAGCTCTGGGCAAGACACAAGGAAACCGTCCAAGATTCAATCACCAGATGGAGGCTTGAGGCCAACAAATGCCGGATTTGCCCGAAGATGAACAAGTCAGAATCCGTCGAAACGGGATCCAACCAGAAATCGTGTTCCCGTTGAGTGAACAGAGCTCTAACTCTTTTTTTGAACTACAGAAATAGCCCTTTCAGAGAGGTTCTGTATAATAAACAGAATAAGAGAAGGTATAGAGTCTAGTTTGTTCGTTCTTTATTTGATCGAAATGAGTCTTCTTTAATGTAAGAGAAAGCATCTGCTCGTTCCCTATATCGAGTGGATCAAATCCCAAGCCCTTGCTTTCACTTGCTTACTTGCTGGATTCAGTCAGATAACTTACTTTACGAATAGAACTTAACTAGCTGGCAGGAAACTCTCACGGGATGGAAGATCAATCCCACTCGATTAAGCTTTCTCCTAATAGATGCAAGTAAGAATGGAAGGCGATGAGCTTGTTTAAGGCCTAGAAATTCAATTGGATGAGTTTACTTTACAAAGGCACTCAAAATGGCTGGCCGTATTTGATCGCTTAGAAATGCATGACTCGGAACTAGGATTGAAACTAGATCACTGGATGGAACTGAACTAGCTTAGGCTTAGGCCCTTGAACTTTATTTAGCTGAGAAAAAAAAAAAGCACATATACTCTTTTGAACCTGCCCTTGCTTTCACTATCTGACTTTCTGGCTTTCACTTGTCTGATGGATTGTCTTTGCCAACTTTAAGGGGGACAGCTGTAAAGGCTTACTCACCACTGGCAACCTCAAGCTCAAGCAAGGGGAACTGACATGGAAAGAGA
The DNA here is from genome assembly GCA_027568895.1 of Erythroxylum shatona. Classification (NCBI taxonomy): domain Eukaryota; kingdom Viridiplantae; phylum Streptophyta; class Magnoliopsida; order Malpighiales; family Erythroxylaceae; genus Erythroxylum; species Erythroxylum shatona. Next base: position 47,010 of record JAOSBK010077818.1, read on the forward strand.
TGGCCTTAAAAAAGGAGCTTAGCTTATAACTCCAATTGAGCTTGCTTTTGTCTAAGGCCCGTAAAAAAACGACTTGGACTGTCGGATTAGGACTCTAACTGAAAAAAGGGAAAGAGATCCATCCATGTTAGCCGCCCTTTCCACTACCGATCTAGTTGCTCTTGCTGACTCGCCCGCGAACCGACTTGCCCATTCATTTTCATTGCCATTTGAACAGCTTGATAACAGGTTTGCTTTTGCGCCCTTTACTCTTTACCTAGCTCTATCCCTTTCTCCTTCTCTAGCCCTGCTCTATGAAAAGGATAACCTAGTTCATTCATAACCTACTTTGATCTTCCACGGAAAGGAAAGACATGTATCTAGTTAGACCTCCCATGAAAAGGATATGAAATGCCCGGATAAAAAGATGATTGTAAAGGGGAATAAATCCATCTGTTAAATCTATCTCTTATCGTTAAGACCTACCAGGGAAATAAATTGAGCCCTCTAATCTATCTATGTTATACCCCCCAGTAAAAACATATATATAGTTTATAGAGTCCTATAAAGATAAGAGCTATCCCTAACTTGATTTTTTATCTCTAGCTTGCTTATCTTAGCACTTCCACTGGATCGACAAGGAAAGCAACTGGCATTGGATCTCAAACCGCCTATGCACTATGTTCGCTTGGCTGGGAAGGGCTTAGCACTAGAACTTCAAAAATTGGAGGAGATGATAATCTAGCTGCTTTGTTTAAAGCAGGGGATGAGCTTAGGATTGCTGTAAAGTCAAGTCTTTCTAACTCACAGGATTCATTCATCTTTCTCACTGGCGGGCTTGCCTAAGTAAGATACTGCTGTAAAGAGCCTGCTTGAAAACTCATTTGCTTAACTCATCTAATTTTAAAAACGAGTTGGCTGGGCAGGAAGAAATCCTATTATAGTAGTCTCTCGGGCGGGGAATCAATTAGAGAGGAAATATAAAGAGGAAAATATGATATGTATATGATGCCAAGAAACTAGGATATATTGCAAGTAAAGAAGGAAACTAACTATTCGCTTGCCTGGCACGACAAACTACAACTGCTACAAAGGCTGCTACAAGACAAGGGAGACAAAGACTGTTACTGGGAGGAAGACAAATAAAAAAACTAGAGCTTATCTACAGTTAGACCGTGGAGAATCTCCTGCAATTCTATTGGGTGGGAGAACCCATATTCCTATTACGGGTATACAACAACTATATAAGATTTATACTGTATACTAATGTAAAAAACTGAAATAAGGAAGTCAAAGTAATAGAGAGAGCATGTGTTAAGCTAAGACCTTGGAGTTGCAGTGCTATCGGATAAATCCACTTGAAGCTAACGCTCCAGGCCTGTTGTTTCTGCTCCCTTGGATTCAAATTGAGTAGTTGTTGGAGTGGAAAGTGCTTTTTGCAATCTCATCTCTCTCTTGTTCCAATTTAAATGCCCGGCTCCGGACTGTATCATTTTCAAGCAGGGGTTGAACCAGCCTTTGGAGTTGGGGGTGAACCTGCTTAGTCAGCCGGAGAGCTATAATCAGCTTTGGACGGAGTGGGACCAGCTTCTTAGGGCAGGAGTGAAGACCGAGTTTCGACTGATTCTTTGGCAGCATCCTTTCTTTCCACGTGACGTGAGATGCAAGACATACTTTCATGGCCTTCCCTCTCTTTCTTTGGAAGACCCATGATGAAAATGCTTTCATTGCACGATATTCAAATCTTTATCTCCACGCTGGACGTGGTTTTCTTTGAAAAAGCCTGATTACTCTTGTTACTACAGCTTGGTACTAAACAAAGCTCAGAGAAGCTGTGCCAAATCCTCTGTTCACTTTAGGATTGAGACTGCGATCTCCGGTTAAATTAGCCACGTTCCAGCTAAAAGCTAGTCGAACTAGAGCCTGTCTTATGACTTAATAGATTGATTCTAGCTGAACTAAAGGGATACTTAACCGTTGGAATCTTTCTATCTAAAAGAAGTGGGGTTCTAGTCCTTCATTTGATGCCGATCATAGATCAGGAATAAAAACCTTTATTTCATGAAGTCAAAGGGACTATGTTCCATTCAATAATGGTGTATTATGCTGCCAGTTACCACCCTTTTCCTAGGGAATACCGTGTTCTTAGGAGAAGGAAGTGTCTCAGCCTTAGAACACATGGCTCGATTTACTTGCCAGTGTAGGGGGCTTCCAATCGAGACCCGTGCATACAAAGATCTAGGTAGCTCATCTACTTCTAAGAAGTAAGAGCTCCTTCCCCTACGCTAAAAAAGAGCTTTTCTAAACTCTTTAATTGTAAAAAGAAGGCCTCATTT
>JAOSBK010077986.1:0-31130 GCA_027568895.1 Erythroxylum shatona
ATGCATATAAAACTAATAATAATAATAAATAAAACAAATACAAAAAGTCAATAAATAATTAAATAATAATAAAATAGATCTTAAATTGAAAGAGATCTATTTTTTAATAATTAGATATATATATATATATGAGAAATATATATCTTAAAAAAAAAAAAGCCATAGAACTTGGAGTCCTGAAATATAGGTAAACCATTTATAGCTGTCTTAGAGCTGTCTTTCTCTTCCATCTTTTCACGAGCAACCCCCAAAATTTCTTGCTTCATTCGCTCCCTTAATTTGCTGACTTGGGGGGAACGTGGTGGAGGTGAAAAGTTCACATTTTTTCCTCACTTGACTTGGGGGTAAGGTGGTGGAGGTGAAAAGTTCACATTTTCCCCTCACTTTCTGTTTGTTTCTCGAGAATTGAGAAGTGGGTCTTGCAGAAATTGTGCTGAAGAAGATAAAGAAGTGAAAAAGATGAGTGCTTCAAGATTCATAAAGTGTGTCACTGTCGGTGACGGTGCTGTGGGCAAGACTTGCATGCTCATTTCCTACACCAGCAACACTTTTCCTACTGTATGTATTGATTGCAAGTCTTGTTTTTTATCCGTTCCCTTTTGTGTGTGTGTGTGCTTGGTTCTTGAGAAAATGTGGGGTTACGGTGAAGTCAACGAAGGTTACTGCAATTTGTTGACTTGGATAATGGGTGTTCGTGTGAATCTTGGAGCTTTTTGCTTGTCTCTATGCAATATGTATGTGCGAAAAGTGAATTACTTTTGGAAAGCTTCTTGCTTGCTGTCTAGAAATTCTTCATTTTTAAGTTGCATCACCTTCATTCTGATAACATGTTCTCGGGTTCTTTAAGTTGGAACCTTGTGTTTGGAAGTTCATTCTTAGTGGATTGACGTTCTTGTCTCTACTTGGTGAAGTTTAAGGGGAAGAAACTTATGGGATTATCTCTGTTTCTTGTGTTTAGCTTTAACAAGATCAGAAAATCTTTACTCTTTTTTGTCTATCTAATTCAGGTCTTAAATTCTTGGGGATTATTTGTGTGAAGCTTCTTCATAATCTTGTAAAGTAGTAACAGTTGACATTCTTAGACGTGATCTCTGAACATTTGGTACTCGAGAAAGGAAGCTGTCATCTATGCTAAATGTTATATCCTCGTGCTAGGGAATTTTTTGGAAGGGTGGGTAGTTTTTCTTTCTTAACTTGGCTAACCAAAATTCAACTGAAAGGTATAGCTTTTTAAGGTTTTGTGTAGCATTGTTGAATGAATAAATGATCATAACTATTTGGTTCTAGGGAGAGTTTATTGTTATGTTGTTTTTGTTCTTTCTTGCGGAAGGACTGGTATGCATTCTCTCTTTTCATAAATAGATTCAAATTTGGCAGTGCATTTTACTATAACTATACTTGTTTTCAACTCCTTTGTAAGTAGACGAATTGAGGATAGGCATTTTATCTTTTTCGATTACCTGGCGACTAGATCATTAAGCAAGAGCATGATCTATTTGCTTTAACTACTCTCCCTAAATTGAGTTAACTAGGACTCTTATCTAGTTGGTTGCTGACAACTATTCAGTTGAGTTTTCTTGGTTTATTTCATATCATGTTTTTGGGTTTTAATGTATAAACCTACCATTAGTCAATTTAAAAAACTTTTCCAATTTTATTTAAACTGTAAGACATTCAGTTTTGTTAGAGAACACACAATATCTTTCTTTTTGTTAAAGATGATGGCTTATATGAGATCTGTCAAATGAATTATACTTGACACTAGATGACTGCAGCATGGTATCTTTTGTGTTTTAGTAACTGTTTGCAGTGCATGCATGCCTCAGTTTTCTTTAAATGCAATACGCTGTTGCTATTAGCTTAATTCACCTGTCTAATATGGGACAATGATTCTAACGTCATGAATTCTGTGTTTTTTACGATCTGCCATGGTGCAGGACTATGTGCCAACTGTATTTGATAATTTCAGTGCAAATGTGGTTGTGGATGGGAGCACTGTCAATCTAGGATTGTGGGATACTGCTGGTAAGTCCATAGGACCATAGCCTGTAAGATCCCAATCTAATCTTGATTTTCGTGTAATGGACTTCTTGCATTTATTTTTTGGAACAGGCCAAGAAGATTACAATAGGTTAAGACCTCTGAGCTATAGAGGAGCAGATGTTTTCCTGCTTGCTTTCTCTCTCATTAGCAAAGCGAGCTACGAAAATGTTGTGAAGAAAGTAAGATCAGCACTAAGTTTACATGCTTCTTTTGTACCTTTTTTAGACTGATGCTTAATACCATGATGTACTGATGGATTTACTTTATGCTTATGTTGAATGGTCAGTGGATTCCGGAATTGAGGCATTATGCACCTGGTGTTCCTATTGTTCTTGTTGGGACCAAGCTTGGTTAGACTCTCCTCCCTTTTCCTAATTTCAGTGGTGTTTCTTTTGAGACTCTTTACTAGTTATAGATGGTGATTGAGATTTTAAGAATTGTTTATGTTTGTCAAAACAGGAACATATTTGAGCATCTTTGCCATTAATGATGGATATATCAATAGTGCATGATGAACTTAAATTTATGTTCAACAACAGGAACAAATTAGTTAGACAAGTTTTTGATACCCTAATATTTACCAAAGGGTTCCTGAAATTCATTTCCAGGGTACAATTCTTGAGTTGAGTCCTCGTGGTCTTTGGCTGTGAGAGTAGAGACTTAAGACAATAACAGATGACTAAAAAATCTCCTTATTAGTAGTTTGCTCCTGCAGTTTGTGAAAGTTTCTGGAACACTTATGTTGTATATACACTTAAATGGAGATCTGGTCTCTCAAATGGTTTCTTAACCTGAATAGTTACTGCTAGAGACTGCATGCAACTACTTTAGTTTAAATATCCGATTATTCCAATTGCTTGTCAACTATAGAATAAGTGAGTCAATTAAGCCCAAAAGTGACTGAGTTCTAATGGCAACTAAATATACTGCTTGTAGATCTTCGAGAGGATAAGCAATACCTTTTAGATCATCCTGGTGCAATTCCCATTACCACGGATCAGGTGTCATTTCCTTTCCACTGATTCTGTTTTCTCACACATGTAGCTCAGAAGCATTGTCTTTCTTCTGCAAGAAAATAACGAATATTTCATATCTATATTTTTGCTTTCTGAAGGGAGAGGAGTTAAGAAAGATAATTGGTGCTCCCGTTTACATTGAATGTAGTTCTAAAACGCAGCAGGTATGTCATTTTCTTATTCTTTTTACGAGCCTAAAGGAAAGTTGTATTGCTGACAGGATTCATTTCAACTTCCATTTTTTTCGATATAGAATATTAAAGCTGTCTTTGATGCGGCCATTAAAGTGGTCCTCCAACCACCAAAGCAGAAGAAGAAAAAGAAGAGAAAGACACAAAAGGCCTGTTCCATACTGTGATTACGAAATGACGCTCTGCGACGAAGTAGGAACATGACCAATTATGCGATCATCTGTTAGTCTCTAATCGCACCACCATATGGAGCAACAGAATGTGGTCTATAGTCTTTAGTGACAGAAGTAGAGAGAACTCTATAAGCATAAAGTTGCGTTCGTATGTGTGTGTGTTTTGCATTCAGGGTTGAGATACTAATCTGTAAATGAATGATTTCCTTCATGTTTGTTAACATTACACCTTCATATATTAATAGAATGAGGAAATTTCTTTGGTAAGATACCGAATCAGTTTGTCAAGCATCATGAGCCTGTTGCATGCACTTAAATGATCTTAATGCAAGCGCTTGGTTTGACTTGGCGTTGAATCATCACCAATGTTTTCAGTTGACACTCTCTGGCATGTGTTGCTTTGGTTATCAGAAACCAGGAAATCCAGGAGCAGTTGGGGAGACCAGGAATTAGTATCAGGTTTATGAACACAGTTTGTATCTGGAAGAATATGATATCCATTGTCTATTTTAAGGATATTGCATGTCAAGTTTCTGTGGTGCGTTTCAAACTTCTCAGCTCCAAAACTTTTATGGATTCTAAAACTTGATACTGTTCATGCTAAGATCGAATATTTTCTTTTCAAGATGTAGATTTGTTTCTAGTGGTTTCCATCAATCTGAGAGCTGAAGGTACCTGCTACATACAAGTCCTAAAGGGTCTGTTCCAAAGATTAGATAAAATCAAATAAAAGTTGGAACGTCACAAGTTCAGACGGGTTTAGGAGAATCAAAAGAAAAAATGGTTTTTCCATAGTGACGTGAAAGATGGAAAGAAATGGTTGACCTCGAAAAGAGAAAATTAAAATAGGCAGGGAATGAATCTATACCTCATTGATCAACTGATTATGAAGGAAAAAAATCTTTATGCCAAATCAAAAGGTTTCAATTTTTAAGTTTAATCAGAAAAATCTCTCTTAAATTGTTCCTTTCAAGCCATTGTATTCTTTACTTGCTAACTTTTTCCTGGAATTTATACCATGTCCACTTTCAGCAGCGTAAAAAGAATTAGTGGACCTCTTTCATTTCTCTCCATCAGGACCACAAATTCCTCTATTAAATCCACCGTTGTCTTTCCTTATGAGGGTATCTTCCATATCTGGTTTTCTTGATTGCAGGTGCTATAATCTCTGAACCTTGTCTAGCCAAATTTACCTGAATGGCTTCAAAGAGAATCCTGAAGGAGCTAAAGGACTTGCAAAGAGATCCTCCAACTTCATGTAGTGCAGGTAAATCATGAACATGAAGGTTCATCATATGCCATCTTAGTAAAAAAATGTCTTACTGTGAAGGTTATGTGATCGTCTTGTTCTTGAAATTCCAGGTCCTGTGGCTCAGGACATGTTTCACTGGCAAGCCACAATCATTGGTCCAAATGATAGTCCTTATGCTGGAGGTGTTTTCCTTGTCACCATCCATTTTCCTCCTGATTATCCTTTCAAACCTCCCAAGGTATAGCAGGAAACAGAACTAGGCTCTTTTTTGTATTTTTTTTTTCTGAAGTTCATATCACAATACTAGTCTTGTAAATTGTGGTTTCCAGGTTGCCTTCAGGACCAAGGTTTTCCATCCCAATATAAATAGCAATGGCAATATCTGCCTGGACATTCTGAAAGAACAATGGAGTCCTGCACTGACCATATCCAAGGTTGTTACTTTGAAAAGGAATTTTATGGTGAAACTTTCAGGCACATTCCTCTTCATATTCATAATCCTGAAATTTTGTTCTCTTTCAGGTTTTACTCTCCATATGTTCACTGCTTACAGATCCAAATCCTGATGATCCACTTGTTCCAGAAATTGCTCATATGTGTAAGACTGACAAATTCAAGTATGAATCTACAGCTCGAAACTGGACTCAAAAGTATGCCATGGGATAAAACCTGAAACAGACCTTGTCCTTTCTATCTTCTGATTTCAATTTTTTTCCGCTTCTGTAACTGGAGTTGCTAAACTTTTGTTATCTGAGCATCATCAGAGATGAATAAACAGCTAAAAAATTATAGCTTCTGTGTACTCCTGATAATTCTGCTATGCGTTTGGAATAAAATGGATGTATTAAGATGGTAACTGTTAATGGTTTTTTTTCTTCCTGTGTAAACTAGCAAATCACCTGAAATTGAAAGGGAAAGCAACCACAAAAGTTTCCAAATTGAGGACCGTCAATAGTTATAAACTCTTTGAAGCAAAACAGTTCATATTACAACGGTTTGATGCCTAAAAGACCGAAAAAATGAATACTCATGGAAAGTTCTGTGATATTAAAAATCCTGAAATTTTCCAGGAAAATCACATCCCATGTCTGGAAGATGACTAGCCAATCTAAACTAATCTAAGCAAGCATGTAGGCCTCTGGTTGGCCACCAGTATCTAGTCAATGACAAGATTCCGAGGAAATGGGTGACCAAATTTGATTTCAATCCTTGAAGTTTTGATGACCCAAGGTTAGATTAGGAATCTTGAATTCAAGTCCTCGAGATCTGATCTTTTCATGGCAGTATTAGGTTGAGTTGGAGGTGATTCGTTTGTCAATGTTGATTGATTTAATTAGTTCTACACAGGAAGACCAAACATAGTAGTTATCATTAGAATTGTTGAAAAGACACTGATCTGATCCAACTTGAAGACCAAGGGACCCGGCCTAACTGTGAACTGCAACAAGCAATATATTACAGCTTTAAATGGAGATGGATAAAAGGCCTAGACCAGTTTGAAATCAACATATCAACCTTCATTTGACCGAGATCGAACCAAGATATCTCATATACCTACTCATATACACAGCTTTGGACTAGGTTCAACTCAAAAGCCAGTCCTATAAACAAGCTTGAGCTTTTTGAGTATACTTGAACAGGATCAAACCCATTTATCCAAATATAATGGAACACGACCATGAGTTTAGACTCAAATTTATCATTTTTTTGTATCTTGAATTCAAAATTTAGGAGGTTTGAATCCCAACCACCTAATTGTCATCCCCAATCTTTGAAAGCATGAAAAAGTAATGATATACTTTAAACACAGAAGAGATGGTATTATCATATGCCAACAAGATGTCTAGTACCATTCCCTAATATTCACTATATATGTAAATACATGTATATAATTCCAAAAGTTGGTACTGCATTTATGATTCACATTATTCTGGGAAAAGATTGTATGTAGGCCCATCTTGCAGCTCACTGTTATTCTCCTAACAAAAGGGTTCCTAGACATCACTTCCCCAACAAACTAAAACATCAAACTCTCTGTATTAAATAACCTATCTTGCTTTTCTGATAAAAAACTGGAAGATCCTTGAAATTTTTATCAGGATGGAGAACAAACACTGCATCCCAAATGAATTTTCATGTACCTGCATCGGGTTTTGAGTCATCTGTAGGTTAAAAAAAAGGCCAGTCTGTCTCAGCCTATTGCTATTCATAGAAGAGACTAAGATGTCCTTAGAAATCTTCAATTATATTACAAAAGGGTCACTTAATTCTTCTGCAGATTATAGCAACAAGCATCATGAGATGGTGACATTTTAACCAATATGCTATAACCTATAAAATCACAATACATTTAGTTTGTGAACAAAAACCAAACCCAACCACCTTGGACTAGATGGCTAATTCTACAATCTAATTAAGCAAAAATGTGCAGAATGATTCATAAGATGTGGTTAGGGACTCCCTAAGAATTGTGAAGCATTAATATCTTGAGTACTGAGTTTCTTAAGTTCTTTGAGTCTAAGCCATTAGTGATTATTTATATCGAAACCGTTGCTTGGCTTTAAATTGTTAGTTCGTCAAATAATTTATTCAAAATATGTAACTACTCTCTATGCAATTTGCAGTGTAACATGCTTCTGCTTTGAAATGTGTTCTTGATCATCTTAGGGGTTTACCGAACAAGAACAAATTCTGATTGAGTAACAATTTTGATCTGAAAACTAAAGGCTAACTAGAAAACCAATTTCTTGTTCTTTTCCTAAATCACAAAAACCTTTTTCTTAACCACATTCGCGGGAATGCTCCTCCTTGCCGACACTCTGATTCTATCTTCTTGTCTTTTTTTGGTTTTTAGTACTCCTCTTCCTCTTCTTATCGTTTTCTAAGAGAACCCTTCTGTTTAAACCAACCATTATCCCTCCAAAGACGCATCTTTGAGTTCATCAATGGCCTCTTTAGCTCTGTTCTTGGATTAATTTGTGGTAAAGTTTGGCAGCAACTTCGTTTTTAATGCTTTATGGACCTCTCATGTTAATGGTAAAAAGCTTTCAGGAACAAGTTTGCTTCTTTTTTCTGTTTTATGCATGATTCACCCATATTTCAACTCTTTCTCAGGCTCTTCTGAGTACTTATGTTGATTTTATTCTTTGGTGGGAATGAGAATTCTGGTCAGATTGATATGAAGTTTACAAGTTCTTAATATGGTTGTGGGGTATTAGTCCATATAGGATTTGATAATTCTAGATGGTCTAACCATGTTTTAGTTTCTTAATTGTAGAGGTTGAAACATAATGGTCAGTTCAGGAAGTGGAGAGGCTGTTAAAGTTGCAGACTTTCTTCAATTCCTAGGAAGAGTTGAAGTTACAGTCATCAATCAAGAAGATACTAGACGAGGAAGACGAAGCTAAGCTTATTGAAAAGTGGAATATATTATTTGGGATACAAATTGACTAGCCATAGTAGAAAGCTGCTTAGCTGGGGTCTCCTGAAGGTGGCTGGAACTGGGAGATCGGGTCACTGCAATTCGAGTTTGTCTTAGTTCAGGTGGTCATTTCAGCATCCCATAAAATCAATTACTCATTGATATGTGGAGTTGAACATGTTTAATGTTTCTTGTTCATCGCCATTTTTTGATGCGGGATAGTCTTTGAAACTACAACCCTTGCTGCATAGAAGTATATGTATGGTGAACTTTCTTTCCTGAAGTAGGTTTGTGACTACAAACTCACTTTCAGTTTCTCCTTCATTGAATGATTAGGAAATTAACAGGCTTTTGTGCTTTGAGAATCAGGTAAAGCTCACAAGTGAGATCGGGTTTTCGTCTGGAAGACTCTAGGTAGAGATGAAAAGAATCATTCCGCTGTAATGCTCCAAGGTATGTGAAGGTCTGCATTGATCGTGTTTGTCTATTCTCTTCTGATTGAGCTCAGGAGATGTCATTTTCAGGAGTTGGGATTCAACAGCTAGGTGTTGTGCTAAGAGATTGCCTCCAACTACTAATGTTTTGGCCATCCGCAAGGAGAAAATCGTGTTCAGAAGGTTTAACCACAGCCAACTAACAGGTCTGGTATTTATGTTTCAAGCAAGACCATATTTTTCTGATATCCTAAGGCAAAAATTCATATAATCTGCAGTTATGTCAGGCCTCAGGGGAGATCCAAAACCAAGTTTCGGGATAACTGAGAGTCCCACTTGCAGAGAAATCCAATCGGAGTTTCGTGATTCTGATGCAGACACTGAAATGTCAGGTTTTGATGTAGTAACAAGAAATGGAAGAGAAGACTTGACAGATGAAAGTTCAAGCCTTGTGTGTACACATATGAAGAGACCAAGTTCTTCTTTTACAGGAGATATTTTGGATCACAAGCCTGGTTGGCCACTTCTCCGAGTAGCAAGTATTGATAGTCCAAAAGCACTGCAGTCTAAGCAATTGTCTGTTGTGCAGTGGGTCATGAACTTGCCAAAGCGTTCCTCATTGCGAAGACCTCGAAGTTTAGGTAGATTACTGGAGATGAACAATAGGATTAGTTTGTCAGGAGTAGGTGAATCAGAAAGGGACATGGAGATTCTGCTAAAAACAAACTCTTCAACTTGCAAATGGTTCAGTTATGAGATCCTGAAAGCTGCAACTTCTGATTTCTTTTCTGGTTTGTACCATGAAACGGTCATCTGATATAAGACATTTACCCTTTTGATTGTGTCATCTGATGCAAGTGTAATCTTAATGTCAGGAAATTTGATTGGAAAAGGAGGATGCAACCGAGTGTATAAGGGAATTCTTCCAGATGGCAAGCTAGTGGCAGTAAAAACTCAGAAGTCCTCACAAGCTGCAATACAAAATTTTGCTCAGGAAGTCGACATCATCTCCTCATTGAAACACAGGCACATCAGTCCTCTTCTGGGAATCTGTCTTGTAGATACTGAACTCATCTCAGTTTATGACTTGCTTTCTAAAGGCAGCTTAGAGGAAAATCTTCATGGTAAAGGTCATTTAAGATGCATCTATGAACACTAATTTGAATAAACGTTGTTTGAAATTACGGTGATCTAACATTTCATAATAGGTTTCGGTGAAAACAAAGACAATTCTCAGTTACTGTCGTGGGAATTGAGATACAAGATTGCCGTGAAAATTGCAGATGCCCTGAATTTCCTGCACAATGAATGTTCTCAGCCTGTTATTCACAGGGATATCAAGTCCTCAAATATTCTTCTCTCTGAAGAGTTTGAACCACAGGTACTCACCCAGACTAATGCAGAGGATAGTTAGGCCAGTCTGAGAGTGAAATTAGTTATGAAGTTACAACATGACTTACAGTTGTTTCTGAGTCACAGTTATCTGATTTCGGTCTGGCGATATGGGCACCATTAACTTCATCATTTGCAACTCAAGATGATGTTGTTGGAACGTTCGGCTATCTTGCTCCAGAGTACTTCATGTATGGGGAAGTCAGTGACAAGATTGATGTCTATGCTTTTGGAGTTGTTCTACTTGAATTACTATCAGGAAAAAGACCGATCGCTTCTTCGGAGTCTCCCAAGAATCAACAGAGCTTGATTATGTGGGTAAGAGCCTTTTCAGTGATTAGAATGTTCAACTATAGAAGTTCTGTGTCTCTTAATATTTAGTTTTGTGAGTTTAGGCAAAGCCAATAATAGAGAGTGGTAATGCAAGGAGCATACTAGATCCAGATTTGGAAGGAAACATTGATGAGCTTCAGATGCAGAGAATGGTACTTGCAGCAACACTCTGCATCTCAAGATCTGCTAGCCGTCGTCCTAAAATGATCGAGGTTCCTTGATTGGAAAGAAATTCCAAGTTTATCATTTTTGATGTTCCTTTAACAGACCCCTTAACATTTAATTTTCAGATACTAAATCTTCTAAGGGAGGGCCATAGTGTTGAGAAATGGATGAACTCAAAGGATCCAGATCGTTCAGAAAGGCAAGTCGAGGAAGACGATGAAGTTTATCCGAATTCTAGTGCAGAGTTACATTTGAGTCTTGCTTTGCTTGATATTGATGATGATACTACATCTCTGAGTAGCTTGGAGAAAGGAAATCATATCAGTTGGAGTCGGTCCTCGAGCTTCGATTAGTTTTTCTCAACCTCTCATGAACACTTAATCTGTCACCTGAGCAACTGTAAATGTAATTTGAAGTCATGTCTATAGTGATTTTGTGTGCATTTCAGTATTCAGGAATCAATGTCCAGAAAATTGAAAGGAAAGTTTTAGACTAAACAAACAAATGTAAGATTGTTCTGATAAACAGGTGCAATTCTTGTATTTGCAGATAAGTTCTGTGGCAAAAGACAATCCTGCAAAAACCCTTCAAGCATAGTTGTGATTATACTTTGATCATTAGCAAGATACAAAAGATGTTTTATTCAAATCATGACACTATACTTCAGCCATATCTGGTCCAGGTGCTCTCATGAACTTTGGTCTGAAAGAGCCTCTCTAGATCTTCAGGTTCAGTAAGCATGATCTTCCTGCAGAAGGAACTCAATTCCCAGAAAATTGTTGATGTTCTGATACTTCTTCGGTTAAAGAAAACTTAACCCCTTTTTAGCATTTGGTAGTTCAATTGTGCAATTCTCAGGTGTCGTTATGGATATGGACTGAGTTTCAGAGAGTAATTCTCCATCTTCAACCTCTAAATCTCTGTCTTCTGATTCCTGTGTTTCATCACAATTATGCCTTTCAGGTTATATTTCTCCCTAATCCAAATTTTCAATTTCCTGCAGGATTTCTTCCTCCTCCAACTCTTTCTCTTCTTCTATTAATCACAATATTTAGATTTCCTGCAAGATTTCTTCCTCCTCTTCTCCTGATATCAAAATTTTAATTTCCTGCAGAAATTTCCTCTCCTCCAATTCGTCCTCTTCTTCTCCTGGTATAAAATTTTCAGTTTCCTGTAAGGTTTCTTCCTCCTTCAACTCTGCCCCTTACTGTATTAGTAACAAATTTTCAATTTCTTGCAGCTTCTCCTCATATCAATTCTTTAATTGCCTGCAGGATCTTCTCTCCTCCAATTCTTCCTTTTCTTCTTTTGATAACAAATTTTCAATTTCCTACAGGATTTTTTTACTCATCTTCTTCTCATATCAATTTTTCAATTTCCTCCAAATTTTCTTCCTCATTGAACTTTTCCTCTTCTTTTTCTAATAACAACTTTTCTATTCTAGCAAGATTTCTTCCTACTCCAGTTGGACAATTTTGTCCTTTCTCATTATGTTGGACAACTATTAATTATAATTTTCGGTTTTTCAATAACTTATAGGTTAAGTTACGTAATTTGATCTAAATAAAGATAATAAAATGGCTCAATAGATAATCTAAATCAATTGGTTGAAGTTCATGAAGAAAATAGATCTCAATTAGTATAGACCGGACTCATATCGAACTTGTGATGAAGAAAATCAATATGTAACCAATATATAAAAGTTAAAGTCTCCAACAATTGCTCGTATCATTTGTAAGTATATGGATCTTCTGACCCGTTAAGAGCGCTTATGTATTGAGAAAGCTATAAAAGGACGTTAATCACGTGTCAGTGAACATTTTTCGTGAAGGTCCGGGGAGACTGGAGCTCGTTTTGCCCATGAACACCGCTTCGGAAGTCAAAATAAAACCGAAATCAGGTATTCCGTCTTTCCCTCGTTTTGAACCCTTTCATGAATAATCCGAAACACGTAATAAGATCTATGTTACGTGTTACATGTGATATCAAAGCGGTTACGTTATTGGGATGTCGAAAACGAAGGTCTTTTTATTTTCATCCATTATGGTTTTCATCAGTTTTTGATTCGTTTTTCGATGTTTTGCGTATATGATTACGTAAAAGTGATATACATAAAGCTTGCTACGAAAAGCGAGTCGAAAAAGGGCCAAAAAGTGCGAAAAATAGTTCCCAGAATCATCGTAAATTGCCCTCCCGGTCGGAGGGTGGCCGCATGCGCCCAACGGTACTACAGTAACCACCTTCTGTTCCGACAGGCGGACGGCTGTGATTCCTTTTTCAATTTCCTGCAGGATTTCTTCCTCTTCTTCTCCCAATATCATTTTCTTATTTTTCTGCAGGATCTCTTCCTCCAACTCTTCCTGTTCTTCTCCTGACAACAATATTTGTTCTTCCTATAGGATTTCTTCCTCCTCCAAGTTTCTCTTTTTCTGTTAATAACAATTTGTAAATTTTCTGCAAAATTTCTTCTTCTTCTTCTTCTTCTGCTTGTTCTTCTTCTTCTTCTTCTTCTTCTTCTTCTTCTTCTTCTCCTGATATCAATTTTTCAATTTTCTGGAGGAATTCCTCCTCCAACTCTTCCTCTTCTTCTCCTGACAACAAATAGTTTTTCTTCCTACAGGATTTCTTCCCCCTCCAAGTTTCTCATTTTCTGTTTATAATAATTTGTCAATTTTCTGCAAGATTTCTTCTTCTTCTACTACTTAAATCAAATTTTCAATTTTCTGCAGGAATTCCTCATCCAATTCTCCATGTTCTTCTCCTGGTATCAATTTTTCAATTTCTTACAGGAGTTGTTCCTCCTCCAACTCTTCCTCTTCTTCTGTTGATAACAAATTTTCAATTTCCTGCAGCCTTTCTTCCTCTTCTTCTGCTCCTGATATCAACTTTTCAATTTCCGGCAGAATTTCCCTCTCCTCCAATCCTTTCTCTTCTTCTCCTGATATCAAATTTTCCACTTCCTGCAAGATTTATTCTTCCTCCTACTTTCTTCTGTTGCTAACAAGTTCCGGATTTCCTCCAGGATTTCTCCCACCAACTCTTCCTTTTCTTCTCCTGATCACAAAATTTGATCTAATTTCACTAAAATTGAGTTAAAGATACGTTTTTTTCTGAATAATTAGAGTATAATTTGGACGGACATAATAGAGAGGTTTATGGACTTGTAATTCCCAAATAATGCTTTTTTTATTTACATCGGAGTCCTTCAGTTAACTATAAATTGACAACGATGGGGACCTCGTAAAAATTGACCATGGGGGAGAGAAAAGAAGAAAGCAGTCTTCTTTTCGCTTCTCTTTTTGTGGAATCAATTTGAGTCTAGCTTTCATGGAATGTTCGTTCTTTAATGGTTCCTTTTCAAAAGACACTTTACACTTTGCTTGCGTTATCTAGGGTTTTCAATTCCGAGCGCAATAACGGTTTTCTTTCACTGATACAGACACATAATCTCTATTCACCAAGTGTTTCATTGATTTCCTGAAGTTGGAATTCTGTTTCACCGAGGCAAGCTTCTAGTTCTTTTTATTCCGATTCCGAATGTGTTTTATTCTAAATTTTGTTTCTCGGGATCATTTTTGGATCTCAAGCGAATGTGGTAGAATCAATTGCCTGTTGGTTTGTTTATGATCGATGCACTAACTCTAAAACCCGCTTTTTTTTGCAGCTAAGAAGTGATTGATTCATAACCAGAAATTATCATCTGGGTATTGCTAATTTCTTCCAAGATCTAGAATTTGGGTCGAATTATCATCTGGGTTTGTGTCAGAATCTGAACTTTGGTTCAACTTATGATGGACGACGGTGAGTTGGATTTGTCGAATCAAGAACTCTTTTCAAGTCCAAACATGAATGAAATGCCTACCAGTTGTTCGATGGATGGCTTCTTTGAGGAACTATTGAAGGATACTCATGCTTGTACTCACACCCACACTTGCAATCCACCGGGTCCTGATTCATCCCATACACACACATGTTTTCATGTGCATACCAAAATTGTATCTACACCTTCCGATGAAAAGGCAGCTGATGATGATACTGCAGAGTCAACTGATAAGAAGTGCAAGAAACGTCCGATGGGGAACCGGGATGCAGTACGCAAGTACAGGGAGAAGAAGAAGGCTAGGGCTGCATCTTTGGAGGATGAAGTTGCGAAATTGAGAGCTTTGAACCAGCAATTGCTGAAGAGGTTGCAGGGGCAGGCTGCATTGGAGGCAGAAATTGCTAGGCTCAAGTATTTGCTTGTGGATATCCGGGGAAGAATTGAAGGCGAGATTGGATCTTTTCCGTATCAGAAACCCATTAATAATATGAATTTGGCTAATCCAAATCTTCCTGAAGATGCTCATGTAATGAATCCATGTAATATGCAATGTGATGACCAGGTCTATTGCGAAGATGTGACATTGAATGGACAGGGATTTAGTAGTTGTGAGTTTGAGAATCTCAATTGTATGACAACTCAGAACATACTCACGAAGGAGACAACTCAGAACATACTCACAAAGGAGCTCCCTGGTTGTGGACTAGGGAATGTAATGAAAAATGGCAGCTCTTCAGGAGCAAATCAGCGGAAAGGTATACTGTAAAATCTTAATTCTGTAGAACATCTTTACAATAATGAATTTCAAGATTCAATTAGCATATTGAAATTGAACTGTGCCGGTGAAATAGATCATATGTTTCATTTAACTTCAAGCATGCAGATATTGACTTAACAAAATGCCTCCTCATTCTAAATGTATACAGTCTTTTCAAAAATCTTACATGCTTTAATCTTTTATTTCAATCCTTGTCCAATCACTTGTTTGAAACTTCTCTCTCTGTCTATTCCTATGAATGGGTTCCATGAGGAACAATGTATGATCTTTATAGTCGTCTTAAGTATCTTTAATCCTATAAGTTGTCAATGATAATTGCAAGAAACTTCTTAGACTTCTTTCTCACATTATGTCAACCTAATCATATTCTCGGATCTTGTTCATGAGATTTTTCAATATTTTGACATTAGGCTAACCGAGTTTCATCCATCCATAGGATGTAGAACTTTTATTGAATCCACCTACAGGTTTGATTGGTAACATTCAACAATCCTGCAATTCACATGAAGAATGTGTTGAAAGTGGTGCATTTCTCTTGTTGCCAAGATGCTTGAGAGCGGCTTTTAGAAGCTAGTGCTCTTCTTCTTCACTGAGTTGTTCATCCCCCTTTACCATTATCTGCATATTAATGTTGCTTTGGGGTTTGCAACAGCTGATGGTTTGTAAATTTATAACTCTTTTTCTGTGTTTTTTCTGTAGGAGCGGCTCGTGCAGCAAGAGCTGGCTGAGTATTCATCTCTTCACTTTTTGTAGATTGGAATTGGGTCTTAGAGTTGCATATCCAGCTTGAAGTATTGCGTTAATCCCAAATTTAACTAGCTATAGGATCTTTTGGACTATATTTGTAAAGCTGATGAACCTGTAGCTAGTATGAGATGAGTATCATTGGAGATCAACTTCACCCTTTTGTTTGAAGGTCTACCTACATTTACTGAGCTTTTGATTTCTATATCATTATGTACAGAATTGTGCTTAGTTGCTAGAGTTGCTGCCAGTGGATGTCCTTACTTCTCCTTTTGTTGTGGCTGTGTTTAAGAAATTGCCTTTCCTGATCTAAGAATTATAAATTCTTGTTTGTTGGATAGGATGAGACATTATTGATGTTAAGGAGTATTTTTGTAGTCCGATTGAACAAAATGACATCATTTTAATTGAACAAATCGGTCCTCCCAAAACCAATCTAGTCCAAAATCAATAGGCAAAACCAAAGTTGACCTGACTTTCTAACTGAACAGATACCACGTCCTAAACAGGACAGGACATGATCGAAGTAAAATGTCGATTGTCGATAGTCTATAGTTCTTTGGTATAAGCAAGTCAGAGCACCAGTACGGTTGAGACTAGAAGAAAGTTCCTTAGTATTAAAATTAAGAAAAGCTAATCAAATTAGTTAAATCACTCTCACATGCAAAGACTACTTCCTCTGATCTTAAGTAGAAGATAGAAATTACAAATCACAAACGGCACACCATTCACAATTAGCTAAACCAGCTCAACTGCAAGGTCATAAACAAGGCAAAGAAGTTAACGTCAGAGATGGAACAAAATGTATGACTTAGATTAGTACATTATCGGAGCAGCTAGTTGAATAAAGCCAGAGATTCATATGCACAGAACCAGAAATGAGGCCGTCTTGATTGTAATCATTCATCAGCAGTTAGAATATCATCCTCGTCACGATATATGCTCTCAGCCATTTGCCACACCTGAAGGCTGTTGTCGTCAGCTACGCTTGAAATGACCCATGGCTCATTTTTGTTCCATGAGAAGTCTGAAATCTTTGCCTTGTGACCTCCATGAGAGAATAGCAGTTCAGGAGGGCCATCATCAGCATCTAATTCCAATTGCTCCTCCCCAACCCTGACAGTATTTTTCACCCCAGTAAGACTAGATTGAATTGTACTATGGCTGACTCTTGTAAATAAGATTCTTCAAAATGCAAAGAACAATAAATGCAAACAATCGAATCACAATCGTTACTTTTAGCACAGGCCTCAACTACAAACTCAAATGTCAATGTTTCGTTGTTAGCATCCTATTCTACTTGGAACACTTCTTCTATGTGTTACTAAGTGGTTAAGAATTCCACAACAAGAAAAATCCATGATGGTCTAAAAGAGAAGACAAATTTAAGAACGTTTAAATGATTAATAAGCATACCTGTTCAGGTCCCAAACATTCAACCTTCTGTCATCAGCAGAAGAAGCTAGCACTGTCTCATGGTTAGGATCCCACTCTACTTGGAACACCTCTTCTCTGTAATAAACAAAATATGCTCGTAACTTGCCTTAAAACAATACACAAGAACAGTTGCAGATCAAGTGCTAAAATATTTGTATGAGAGAGGGGAAGCACATACGTGTGACCACCCAATACATGAAGTGGCACTGACAGTTTCCGCATATCGAACAGATTAACAGTAGTGTCTGACGAGGCTGTAGCCAGAATCCATTCATTGTAGGGATTGAATGATAGGTAGTTAACCTAAAGAACAAAGAAACACACGTCAGTGAGAAAACGTTTGATGAGTAGTAAGACAGTGTAAGCCAGATGAGGAAAGTTCACTACTTAGATTGATCGAAAACAGAGAACTAGGTCTCGTCATTTAAGCAGTGATTTAGAACACCAATCCCTCGATGCAAAGCCATACTTAATTTATTTACTTCTTTATTCTTAGCATATGTTTACTCAATTTGTGTCAAATCTACAATCTGTCAGAGATCTTGCACATTCAAGTTTGATTGCCTACTCCACCTCTTTCTCATGAGCTTTAACAGAATGTTGGCTTTGATTTGTCCGCAAATCCCATATTATTAAGCGACAATCATCCCCGACAGACCCAAATAAATTCTCATTCTTCAAATGCCATGACACATCTCCGACCACACTCTCATGAGCCTACAGAAATTCCAACTCCCAAAATCAGTCATTACATACACAATGGTTGAAAAGTTCAACATCAGACATTGCCAAATTAAAAGTGAGGTCTTGGGATTACCTCATAAACGTGCATTGCATCGAGCGCTTTACCCTGAGCTGAAGCAGACACATCCCACAAACATATCTTATGATCATGTGAACCACTCACAAGATACCCCTGCTTAAAGGGGTTCCAAGATAAACCATAACCCTCTTTATCATGACCCCTCAGCCTCAGCTCAGGATCACAACCTTCTTGCTTTTTCTCTACCTGTTTCAAAGTATCAAACACGTAAACCTCACAATCACTAGTCTTTGCACCAATAATCGCTGGGTTCTGCGGCATACACCGTGCCTTATTGACCTCTCCATCAACTCGTATCTTTTGAGTTATTTCCACCTAGAAAACAACCAAACCCTTGTCAATTAACACTAAATAACCAAGTAATCATCTTTCTAAAAGTTAGGCAAAAGGTAGCATTTTCTCGGTCAGTAATATCATCGAACACTTCGAACCCACAAACCATCTTCAGAAAATCAACCATAATAATAAACCAAGAACAAAAGTAACATTTTCAGATTTCCAACGGACACATTTGTCGAAATTCCACAAAGAACTCACCTTGGGAATCATAGAATTTTCAGATTTCCCATCAACCCCAAATTCCGCAGCGCCGATGGGAAGCACAGCATCTGCGAGCATGAGGAAGTTAGGAACGTCGTCGGAGGTGTGGGTGCCAAGCACGAGCCGGTGGACGGCGAAAGAGTAAGGGTCGTCGGAGCATGGAATGGGAGCGGAGATTGGAACCCAGTGGACGGTTAGAGACGGCCATTCGAGTGGGTGAGAGACGACAAGGTCGTAGAGGAACGGCGTGTTCTTCTTCCACACACTGAACTCCTCTTCAAGCTGCTCTGGGCCCACTTCCTGTTCCTCAGTTGACGCCATTTCCGTGATCCGTAGAAGGGTTTTGTGATTCGCGTTCTTGGGAATCTATTGAGAAGTGAAAGATTGGGGATTTCAATAGCTGCCTCGTTCCTTCACGCTCGTCTTTGGCGCTACTCTTTGTGCTCGAGGTCCCTCGCTTCCCGCCAAAAGATAAAGAACATATGGGCCGTCAAGCCTGGGAATTAGTTAGATGCCATCCGTACGGCCCAATTAAAAATTGGCATATTTCCATAATTTATAATTTTATATAAGAATGATAAAAAAGATCTAATTAGATTCAATTCAGGGATGGCAATTCGGCCTAGGGCTGACCCGATCGGTCCGATCCAAAGTTAACATATCAAGTCTAGGTAGATCGAGCCACGAGCTGAGTTTAAGTTAAGGCTATCTAAGACTCGAGGCTCGATCGAGAGTTACAAAATAACATTATTTTCTTAAAAAGTTAATAAATCAAGTCGGGTCAACCAAGGAGGGCCTTAGGTTGGACCTGACTCAACGCATTGTTATCCTTAATTCAGTTTAAATTCGACTTGTCTAAATTTTAGGTTGTATACAAAATGACTACTTCAAGTAAAATAATATTTTTTGATTAATAATATAATTAAATTTTAAAATAATTATATTCGATCAAATTTTAATTCATTTCGAACTTAAATTTAAAAAAAAAAAGTCAAATCATCATCTAACATTTTCTCTTTCTTATTGAAAATTTGACCAATATCTTTTAGATGCATGTAAAAGTTTGAATGTATATTATTATAATTCACAAACAGCACTTAATTTCTTATTTCTTTGATTAAGATCAAATTGTATAATTTAATCATTTTAATAAATTATTAATTTATGTGAATTGTTAAAAATGAGATTTTAATATGAGAGAAGTAAAGAAATGATTCATTAAAAAAAGATATTAATATCAAATTTGATTTATTTATATGTTTACTCAATAATGGTAAAAAGAAAATGAATAAATTTAAATTGACCATAATTTAAAATAAATTTGAACTTATATATTTAAAAATAAGTTTTGAATTAAACTTCAATTTTAACAAGTTTAGTTTAACCAAATCTAAACTCGATCTAAACTTAATTTTTAATCAATAAACTAAAATCAATCTCAAACAACAAATTTCGAGTCAAGTTTAAGCTCGATTTATTGGGCTCACCTTAATACACCCTTTTTAAGGCTTCCCTTTTCTTCTTTAGGGTGAGATACTTAATTACTTCTTTTTCATAAAAGGCCCGAAGTAGCTAAGTCGTAACAAAACAACATCGTTTTAGTATCGATTCGAGCAAGTTTGGCCCATTGCCAACCCTATTGACTATAAGGTCAAAGGAACTAAAAGAGAGGCTTTATAAATGAAACAAAATCAAGCTCTCAATTAATAACAAATCCCAAATACAACTTAATGTACAATCAACCCTTTCTTTGTTTCTTCCCAAAAAGTTATGCTATTGATAGAGAAAAGTTCCATGAAACCAAACCAAAAACAATTGCACATAACATATCACTACCAAACACAACCAAAACATATATATAATCTCCATGAACATAAGCATCTTTCTGCTATAGCCACTTGACTAAGATTAGATCACATAATGGCACATGCTTGCGGGTTCTCGTCGCTGAAAGCTGTGGTGTACCGAACCTCGGTGGAGCTAGCACGAGCGAGTTGAGACACTCGAGGGTCATCGGCACTTCTAACGTAACCAGCAGGGGCTTTCTTGTCATAGACACCTGGGGCATAAGGGTGAGCCACCACATCATACGGCACATAAGGCCATAGCTCCACCTTCTTGCCAGTCCGATGAGCAAGCCTGGACACCACCTTTGAAGGGGTCACGTACCCAACCACGGTTACCTTATTGGCTTTACGTTCAACGTCTACTTGACTCACTCCTTTCATGCCCTGCAATGCTTTCTTCACCTTCCTCTCACATCCATCGCAGTCTATTTTAACCTTGATTTCCACAGTCTGGTAAGACATATCATCAGAATCAGCAGCCTCGAATCAGATGATAAACTAAAAATGTTCCATTTCTAAAAAACTTGTTTTACAATGAAACTTAAGAAACTAGACAGAGCTCAACTAATGTAGTCATGTGATCAGAATGAGCAACTCTGAATCAGGTGAAAACTAAAAACGTTCCATTTCTAATAACTTGCTCTGCTATGATTATGAACTTAAGTAACCAGACAGACCTCAACTAATGTAATCATATCATCACAAGGTGCAACCTTAAATCAGAGAATATCATAATAACTAAAAATGTTTCATTTCTAAGAACTTGTTATACTATGACTATAAACTTAAGTAACTAGACACATCTCAACTAATGT
The DNA here is from genome assembly GCA_027568895.1 of Erythroxylum shatona. Classification (NCBI taxonomy): domain Eukaryota; kingdom Viridiplantae; phylum Streptophyta; class Magnoliopsida; order Malpighiales; family Erythroxylaceae; genus Erythroxylum; species Erythroxylum shatona. The sequence goes on from JAOSBK010077986.1 coordinate 21,225, forward strand.
AGTTAACTGTCTTAAAAATTCAAAGCACTTTGAAATTTAAACCCAGCAACTGATATTTACTCTAGTTCAAATCTTTTTTGGTTCTGTATAATGCCTAAATCTTAGCTAAACTGTCCAAATCTTCAAATAAAGCTTTCCTGATCCTGCAGCTTTAAGTATGTTTTCAGCCTTCAGATGACGTAATAACTGCAGTTTTACTTCACTTTCTCTGATACAGTAACATCCAAGCTTGCAACTTTGGATTCATTAACTCTAGATAACAGCTTTATAGCCCTACAAAAGCATCGGACAGAGCCAAAAAAAAAAAAAAAGCATTATAAACCTCTAAGTTCATGCTAGATCCAAGTTCGCAAGTTACTTTTTGAAGTTAGGTCAAGTTGAGGCAAAGCATCAAACAAGATATCTACAAGAATGGTGTGGAACTTCATTTGAAGCTAAAAGAACTGAACTTTTTGCCCAACAGATATGTTCATGACCATACCTGAAATTGTTTCTTCTTCTTGTGCTTGGAGCTATGACCAGAACAATCGAAGAGATCCGAAAAATGATCAAGAACACCCATTTCTTCAAATTTTTCGTACTACTGATGCAAGATCTTCGAAACCCAAGAGACCGTTTTATCCTTTTGATGTTTTCAATAAAGGGAAAGTTGCTGATGGTAAGTCTGTGATGGACGGGGTGTGCTACGAACCCCACCTTCGCATCCTCCATTTATATACACATGTCAAGCTCAGTGGGAATATCCTTGGTCTCCTTCTCTAAATCTGAGCCGTTGGATGTATATATCCTCAGATATCAAGGAGCTACGTTCCGCCACGTGCCTTTTCTGTTGGAGATACTTTCTTCCCAAGTAATTAAGGATGACAAAATGATGGACCTAATCAAAGTTAAGTTAATTTAATATTATACTTAAATTTAAAAAGAAATATTCATATATAGTTTTATACATATTAACTTACTTATTCAAATATGATGAAAATTATATTCAAATCTTAAAAAGTCCAACCCGTAATTTATTAACTAATTAAATCTTGAGTTCAAACTTAAATTAGTTGTGAAAAATTTTGAGTTTTGATCAAATTTTAGATCCTAAAGGTCAATTTAAGCTAGATTTAAAATATTTATATATAAAAATATTGGATCGACTTCAAATATAAATGGATTTAAATTTTTTCAATTTCGATATTGAGTCACATGTCAAATTGGATCTGCGTATTAAACGCAGACCCAATTAAACGCAAAGAGGAAGGTAACACCGACATCCAACATCAAATAATATTTCAACAAACCTGTGAGTATGGTGTCGTCAGAAAGATGACATGTGAGTGATTAGAGAAGACGAGAGTCGTGAGTATCTGAAAACAGAAAAAAGCCAAAAGAAAGAAAGAGGCGTCTCAAATTTTTTATATATACGTAAGTGATGCGATTTTGTCTATTCGAAGAAGCTGAAATTTGAGGTTTTTTGAAAAGCAACAAATTTTAGCTTCTAAAAAAGTTATATTTTGACTTTTTAAAAAGATATTTCTACTTCAAAAGTGTTTTTGAAATTTTCAGCCAAACACTCATTTTTCCTTAAAATAATTTTTGCGGTAGAAAAAAGTACTTTTATAGTTTCCAAAAGTTGAAACAAACAGGTGCAAATAACAAATATTACGGACCTGACTCGATTTTTATTCTTATCATTAAATTTGATAAATTTTTTAAATTTAAACTCGGACCAAAACTTAATTAAGTCAAGTCAAGTCAGTGCGACAAATTTAATAAGTTGGTGATATTAAGATTATTCATATGTGTATAGTTTGGATCTACTATGAGTTATGACAAAAGCTAGAACCGTTGGAAGTTGTGTTCCCATGACCTCGTTTTTCTGACACATTTATTTATGTACATGTCCATGCTCCACACTCGGATTCATATGTACATTATCATTATTGTTATTATATGTAATAATTTTTAATTTTATCTTTTTATTTAGTGGTTGTTAAGAGTGGTTGGTGAGAACTCTTAAATACCTTTAAATAAGAGTCACAGGGTGGCTATTCCGTTCTGTGTGTCACTTGGTGCTAACCTTCATTCATCCATTAATCGTTGGGGTGAGCACAAGGCAGTATTTGAAAACGGATATCTTGATTTTGAATTTTCATGAAGAATTCTTGAATATTTTTAAATATTAAAAATTGAATTTAAATTGTAATAATAATAGATTAATTGAATCAAATTTATTGCTAAATAATTTATTTAAATTACAACGTTTAACAATTATGACATTTCAAATTATGAAAATAACAACAATCCATTAAAAATCTCATCAAGTCGGTAGGAATGACAATTTTGGCCCGGCCTAACCTGATTTTGACTTGATGACCCTATTAGAACAACAAAAACAAAATCTTTTTTAAACCAAAGCTAATTTGAGAAGATGTAATAGTATGTAATTTTACCCCTAACTAACAGAGGAAATGTTTTTGAATGATCCGCATAAAAAATAATAAATAAATACTTAATAAAAAAATATGAAATAAGTATATAATGAATTATTTAATATATTAAAATAGAGAGCTTTAATAAAAAAATTACCAATTTTAATTTAATAAATTATGTTATTTTGTTTAATATATGAAATACTGAATATAAACTCGATTTAATTCAGTTAATTAAAATAATATCATTTTATTTAATTAAAATAAAATATATTGGGTCGTGGGTCCCAATTTTATCTCTAATCTATATCTTATCCTTTGAAACCGACCACCTACCAAACATGTGTTTGTTGGTTTTCATTTTTCAAAGACGTAAATGTAACGACAAAACCAACGTTTAAGTCATAATCTATAGGATAAATCCTTTGATCATTTTATGATCTTTTATCTTACACTTGATGAGTACTTAACGTTAATCCTATTTAGAAGTCACTTTCATGGTAACTTCAATGGCTATAAATTGTTCTGATAACAGATCGGGCTAAGTTGGACCCAATCGAAGTTCTATTTTTAGACTTGAATTTGAAATTATTTTATGTGAAAAATTTTAAATTTTGAGTTGAGTTAAAAATATTCAAGCTTAACCTAATATTAACGAACTCAATTCAAATTTATCCGACCCGAAATTTTCTTTCTCATCTATAATTATAATTGTTAGCTAAAAGTGGAGGGTATTTCTTTTTCTTCTTTAAAATGTCGATTAGGAGTAGAGAGTGATTGTTCCCGTATTTGCGTGTCACCTCGTGGAAGATAGATGGTCTCGGACACAAGGAGACACACAAAAACAGGAATAGGAGAATTGATTCCGTCGTCTGGATGGATCAAATGACTTCAAAATGAATAAAATGAGTTTTATAAGATTAAGATATATTTTTAAACTAAAATTTTATATTGGTATAAAATATAAAATATAAAACATATTAATCAAATATAAAAAATTTTAATATATTGAAAATATAGTTCAGATGATAGACTTTTTATAAATAAATTGTTATATTTTATTAAAATAAAAATAAAATTTTAATTAACCACTTATTTATTATTATAATTTTTAATTTTATTATTTAATATTTTAAATGAGCCTATCTTGGCGGTTATCAAGGAATTAAATTTACAATAATTTTAATTTTTAAATATTTAATTGATATTTTTCTAAATTGAAAATTATAAACAAATAAAATTCAGGCGGAGGAAACTTTAGAGATTATTTTATTAAATGGCCTACCTGATGGACATCCCTTCAGTATCTAATATCGATGGGCTATACACATGGGCTAGTATGTAAATGGGCTGGGCAGGAGCCGCTCCGACCTTTGGTTGGAAGCTGGCCAGATGGGCCACACGCAGGTTAGCCCATTCTTATTTTGAAAAATACAAAACGTCGTTTTTGTTGTTCCGATGGGTCAGCCCGGCCCTCCCATACTCGGTTGAACCATTTTGACCCATGGCCCAGTCAACTCGGGCCAATATTGAAGTCCCTAATTTGATTTGATTGGGTTCAATCTAAAATTAATAAATTAAATTTAAATTATTAATTTTTAAGTTAGTTTAAAATTCATTATAAACCCTGATATGAACTATCGTCTCAAAACGATATTACTTTTGCAATGATTCAAACGAGTTCAAATCGAGTTTGAATTCACTCAAAAGATTAAGCTTGACCTCGTTTTAAAATTAACAAATCAAATTCAAGTTAATTAAATTTCAAGCTTAGTTTAAATCGACTTAAAATTCTTACTGATAAACTCATTCTTCAAAACAATGTTAATTTTGCAATAATTTGATCGAGTTAAAATCAAATCTGAATTGTCTCTTATGGTATTAAACTCGACCCGATCTAAATATGATTAATCACTATCAGGATCGTTTCTAACGTTTTATAAATTATAGATAGAGAAAAAAATCCTTATTTATTTATTTTTGTTCTTTATAAGTATTAAGAGTGGATCCTCAAACAAAATGAAGCAAAATAAAAGTAGGTTAATAGTAGACCTTGGACAAGTACCCTTCCTGTCTTTGTTATCACTGCATTTTCCAGGAAAAATTTAAATGCTTTCCCTGAATTTTCTCCAGGGTTTGAATGAGTTGAATCATGTGACCCTCCACCAGCCAAGACCCTACATGCATTGACGTTTCCAAGCTCCATTAATGACGTTCTCATCTTATCCATGATCAGAATCTGAGTCTCTAACACAATTGCCAGACCTGAACGCAACCTCTAGTTCTTACACGGCCAGTAATGAGCAATGTGTCCTGCTTCGGGACCTCGTAGAAGATCAAAAAAAGGTTGTATGAATGACCAATGAGATTGTCAGTTCACTGTAACAACATTTGACAAGTCGCAACCACTCTTGTCTTCAGATTCAAAAACGACCCAGAAAAGATCAATCTCTCACGAAGAGTCTGGCCTAAACGATGGTTGGAAATCATTTTCCACGCATGAAAGTCAAATTTTGGATCAGAAAATGGATGTCGGTCAGTAACAGGAAACAAAAGGGTATGGGTCCAATTTACGCACTGTTGACGATGGGCAAAGAAACCATAATGTAGTCAATGTTGCATGATAAATAAAAATAAAAATAAAACGGGAGGGGGGAGGAGGGGGGATTGAAAAGTATAGGGATGTATCGGAGAGTCTTATACACTAAGATACGTCGACTTCGACCCTGCTAAGCAGAGAGTCTTATACACTAAGATACGTCGACTTCTTTTTTTTTGGATGAAAAATGAGGGCAAAGCCCTAGAGAAAAGCTAAATAGGACACATTCGCGAAAAGGAGACCCCGCAAATATCCTCCATACAAACGGAAGAATACATCAACTTCTTTTTAATAGATCTTTGAGTCTCTATCGAATTAAAAAAAGGAGAAAATGTTAATTTATATTTATTACCATTTATAATAATTTACCATAAATTTAAAAATGAATTAAATTATTAGTCCCGTTATCATTTATAGTAATTTAATTTAATTTTTAGTACAATTATTGGTAAGATTAAATATAAATTAAATTTACTCGAATTGAACTTATTACTTAATTTTAAATCACTAATCAAGCAACACATGATTTACAAGAAATAACATAAACTTATAATTTTCTAATACACATTTAAAAAATAATTATTAAAAAAGATCGAAGAATCACCAATCAAACAATACATGATTTATGAAAAATAACATACCCATAAATTTTTAATTCGTATTTAAAAAAATTACTACGAAATCATATACTCAATCGTCGTTATTGTCATTACACTCAGTTGAATCTCGCACCAATGAAAGGCTTGAAAATGTCTAATAGTACGCAATCTTACCCCTATAAAATAGAGAGGTTGTTTTTAGTATACCCACGTGTAAATATGACATGGAGAGTTTCAAAAATATAATAATAATAAGACAAAAAGGAATACAAATATTAAGAAAATAATAAGAATAATATAAGAAAAGAAGAAACAATATAAAAGAATCATTAATCAAATGCCACATGATTGACGTGAAATATCATATACTTATAAAGTTATAATTTTTAAAAACCCATTTTAAAATAACTACTACAAAGGCTTACACTCAATATAAAAGAAACAAAATCGAAAAATCACTAATCAAACAACATATGATTTATGATAAATAACATATACTCATAAAATTTAATACACATTGGTTAGGTCGGTTGTGCTAGGCCCAGAGCCCAGGTCCACATGTCCACGGCCCATTCACGAGTATCAGCAAGCCTGCACGCCCGCGACTCATCCACAGATGTTAGTCTCCCATGCAAACGCAAAGACCTACGTACGTGAAGACCTAAACCTAGCATCTATCCCGTATATAAGGTATTATTCTGCCATGATAGAGGTACGACATTATAACCCTAGTTTTCTCTACTCACAGTGATCCTACCATCACAAAAAGACTAACTTGAGCGTCGGAAGGACTTGCCGGAAATCAACCCCCGACGTGCCTTGCTTTGTTTTGCAAGAACTCTCGTTGGAGACAGTCGAGTTCATGAATCTAAACAACAACGTGCAGCCTCACCAAAATCTGACTGAACCACACATTTAAGATATAATTACTGCAAATACTTAAGACTCAATATGACTTAACGGAATTATAATTGAGTAACACATGCCCATAATTTTGTAGTACACATTTTTAAAATAATTAATGCTCAACGACTTACATTAGATAGAAAAGAAAAAGAAAAAGAAGATGGACCCAAGTTCAATAAAATGTCTTCACATGATTTGGTATGCGTTGATCTTCCATATCCCACAGAATGTGGTCCTCCTGACATGTAATGTGTCGTTACATGAACCTATTTTCTTAGCGACGACGAAGAAACACATCGCGACATGAACTGAAACCTAATGGGGACACGTACAGGACACTTTGGTCCTGCTTCTTTGTTGTTTATTAAGTACTTCACACTTTCCTGGGTCAGAGAATTTAATCACTAACATGCACAAAAAGACCGAACCAAGAAAAGTATACAAAACAACGTCAGCTTTTTTCTAGGTCGGAGAGCCTCATGTAAGGGTTTTGTCGTGCTTGAATTGATAAACATTGGAAAATACAAATTATGGTTTTAACATTATTGTTTGTGTAAAACTTGCAACCCAAGTAAATTACAAAATGCTTCGTTGTTACGTTTTGTTTGAGCATTGAAGGTTTATTATCATCAGGTTTATTAGATTAATTCTTCTGTTTATATTTATGTGCATTATCTTATATTTCCTCATATCCAAAATAAAAGTCAGAGAGATGCATACTTATTAAGAAAGCTAGTAAAATGTTTTATATATCCTTTTTAATTGCAGGTTGAATTGCCTTGAAAATGTAATCTGTATAATTAGGATGCGAGATAAATTAAAGGGTAATTTTGAAAATAAAATTATAAACATACATGAAAAATCGTAAATGACACTTATTTTGAATAATTAAAATCTTTCTAAAACAACTTTTATTTTAAATAAGAGGGAGTATTTGAGAGTATTTATTTACTGCAATGAAAGTAGCAAATCGCAGAATTATCATACTCTCAAAATTCTGCAGTGCAGATTTCTAGCGCAACTAGCAACGTGAAAATAAGTTCTTGTATGGGTGTAAGATATATTATTATTATTATTATTATTCTATTATTCTATTATTTATATTTTTATTATTATTCTATTATTTCTACATGTGGATCTATTGAAAATAGCCTCTTTATTATGTAAAAGTAAGGCTACATACTATCAGGTCTTCTAAACTCTACTTCATTACAGGACTACGAGGTATGATAATAATAATAATGAGATGAATAATTTCAAGCATAAGATAGCACGCAGAAACAGAAATAGAAACAACCACCGTATATCCTAAGTTTAGAGTTCTTCTCGATCTTTTAGTGCATCAACTGAAGTTTTAGATTATAATTTTTTAGTTATAATGTTTTTATAGATTTTAAACTTCTTTACACTTAAATTCTCTGTAATTTAACTTTCTTTTATTTTAATATATATATTTTTAAATTATTGTTAACTCTTTATAATGTTAAGAATAACTTAAACAATATTGCAATAATATAATTAATAAATTTTAAAATAAAAAGGTTTAACTATAAAAAATTATTGTAATTAACATTAATTTTTAATGGTTTAAATACAAAAAATGTTAACGTAATTGAATTCTCCATATTTTAAAAATCAAACAAATTCGACTAGCTTAACACTGAAATTTTTGAACTGGTAAATTTTTTTATTTTTAATTTTTTGATTTGATTTATTTCAATAATATTTGTTATTAAAATTGATCAGTTTATTAATTAATCGACCAGTTTTTGTAAACTAATCAGTTTTTATAAATCAAAATATATCGATTAATTTTTATTTAATAATTTTTTCGATTAAACTTTACATTTTTTGAATAATTAAGGATAATATCCTTCAATCATTTTTTTAATTTTTTTTAATTTTATTCAATCTTAATTAATTTTTATAGCTGTATAATATTAGTTGAATCTTTTAAATTTTAAATCTTTCGTTTTACGGGTTTAACATTATGTTTTTTAAAACATTAGTAATTGTAATAAATTGTGATAACGAATTTAACATCTTAATGATTGTTACATTGAGCCCCACTATTCAAATTGTTACTTGATCTCACAAAGCTTACATGTAAATACTTATTAGAATATGTTTCTTATGCCAACTTTGAACGTAGTACATATATAATATGAGCATGTCTCTTTAGTGGGTCTCCACTAATTGATCTTTCATCGATTGAAAATGGCTGCTCCACGAAAAGAGACAGACATTGGAACAAACAAGGCTTATTGCGGTGATGATCATGACGAAGATGATGTTGTTTAAGGTAAAAGACCATACCTGCCTTTCCCACTCACCATAGTCAAGTCTGCGTAAGGACAAATCGGCCGAACCTGTGGTGGATGGCTGGCCCGTCGTGGGACCTATGACGGTGGTGATGATGGTTGGTGGTGGTCCTACCGCTGTGAAAGTGAGTGGCATGACCTTGCACATATGTAGCAGCTTACATGTATTGAAGAGTGGATACAATGTTAGGAGTTGTAGATATTATATGAATCATGTTCTTGTTTGACTTTTTTTTTTGTTAGCTCACGAGGTATCTTAAAAGGGTTTCAACAATGAAAAGGCGCGTCTTTAAGCTATCCACTCTCAGATTAATTCTCGCTCGCATCGGGTCAGCCCGTAAGGAGTAAAGTGCTAGTCAAATAGATTTTTTCATTCCCAGAACTCGAATTCGAGACCTCTAATTAAAGAATGAGAGTGTTGAACTACTCATACCAACCTGGTAGGTTATTATTTTTGACTATGATTCTTTAGAAATGGTTATGATTTGACTCGTACTTTTCTTAAATAAAAGTTTCTTCAAGACTTTTAAAGCCTTTGGTGGGTCTATGCATATTTGCACCTTTGATTGCTTTACAATGTGACCAAACCTAAGGTTCATGGCAACTTCCCATTTCTCTATTTCACGTATAGTCCTCTTTTCGTGGTATAGTGGGAAGTTTCATGATGATAACATCACTATTTAGGAAAATTAAGCATAAACAAAAAACAGGAATTTCGTATTTAAGTATTAAACAAAATTTCATTTTAAATACCGGCCGGACCGAAAATTTAAAAAAAGAGATACTTTTTTGCAAATTTTTAAACTCTCCGTCCTTTCCTCCCATCTCAAATTTTCAAAGTTTTTTAATTAGTTATTTTATTCACTTCAACTTTTATAATTATTGTGAAATTTTAATTTTAATTTTTAAAATAAAATAAATATTTTTATTACTAATGAGAATTATAAATTAAATACAAAATATTTTATTTAAATTTATTTTAATATTTTATATAATATTTATTAATAAAATATTAATAAAAATATTTTATTTTTAAAAATAAATAATTAAAAAACTATTAT
>JAOSBK010077987.1:0-14079 GCA_027568895.1 Erythroxylum shatona
AACTTTATTGGTCAATGATCAAATTGCTAGAATAGATTTGAGAATACTTGAATTGCTAAGTACATATACATATGTATGCTTGAATTTGTGTTAGTTACTAATGGCTATATATATATTAGCCACTGAGTTGTGCAGTTCACCCCACTTTTCCCTCCTCAGGTGTGGAACAAGACGACAGTTGATCCTTGCAGGGCATCGAAAACTCCAAGATAGTTAGATATTTTTATACTAAGTTAATGACTATTTTGGACAGCTTTATAGGCATATCAACATTGAGCATCATTTTGTGTTTGTATTAAACTTTGATATGTATGATGTTATGTAAGTAAAGTTTGTTCAAACTCTTTGGTATTGTAATGGCATAAAGAATTGAAGTCTCTTTTCTGTGTGAGTATGTTTAGCTTGTGGTTAGAATTAAATGATGTGTTTGTTTAAAAATGTTTGTGAAATTTCGGATTCTAAGTGTTTCGCCGCAGCGAAGCCAAAGTTCGCCACGGCGGACCTTTCTGAAGGCGTCCTCGGCCCGACGAACCTTTCTGAGGGCGTCTTCGCTGCGGCGAACTTCCCTTTGTTGCCACGTTGAGATTTCTTTTAAATGAAATGTTTTCCACCCTTCATTTACACCAATGTCACGCGACTGTCCCGAATGGTCTTCTCGATCTTGAGACCCGGGGCAAGTATCTGTTGGTATCCGAATCGATTGTTGGGCTTCAAAAATGAGGTCCAACAATTTTAGTAATTTATAAAGATTTCAATATATATTCATTTTAATAAATTTTATACACTACCTTAAAAATAATCTTATTTCTATACATATTAATTTTAGTAAATAATTATATATATATAATTATATATATTATATGCTTTTATGCTAACTCGATTCTATATATTTTTTAAAAAGAGTATAAATTGCAACACCAGAATCAAGCTTAACTTGAATTGGTCATTGCGGACATGATTTGTTATACTGAATAAATATAATCTGTAGGGATGGTAGAAGGGCTCGGTCCAGCCCATAGTTAACGAGTTAGGCCTAAATAAATGATGTTGTTTTGTCTTCTTTTTAAAAATAATTATTTGTGCCTGAACCGGGCTAGGCCACCTAGGGGCTAGGTCCAGTATCCTCGGACTGCCATCCCTAATAATCTGTTAGATTGGATAAATATAGAAGTTTGATAGAGTTTTTCTTATAATATAATTCCCTCAAACTTGGGCTCGGGTTGGCAACCTCAAGTTGCCATTCCTAATAGTTTGTTAGACTAGATAAATATAGAAGTTTGCTACAGTTTTTCTTGGAATAGAATTATATCCAAATTGTAATTGTGTCTCTATATGTTGCCTTCATATGAGAGACGAATGGACTTCAATTGGCTATAATCTCTAATCATGTGATCAGATGCACCTGTATCAATAATCTAGATATTTTTTTTAGAAATTGTAGAAGAAGCGTTTACCTTACCCATAATACTTGAATGAGCAATATTTGCCATAGACGTTGAAGTTTCCTCTCATTTAGATTCCACTTTATCCATAGTTGTCACCATATCCTTTCCAATAACCTTTTTTCGTGGTTTTTCTTTGAGAAATCCCACCAATTAGGATAACCAATAATTTCGTAACAATGTTGTTTCAAGTAACATGTCTCATCAAAATAATCACACACAAAATTGTTAGACTTTCCTATGGGTTGATTTTTGCGATTCTTTCCTGAGCCATATGATGATGAGCTTTATTAGTTTTGATTAGCCAGCAATGCTAAGTGTTTAGAGATTGAGCGAGATCCTTGCATTGTTTGTCTTTGTTGATACTCTCTCATGACATATGCATATGTGCTTTTCAAGTCAAGTTTTGGGTCTTTGTATAAGATATCTTCCTAAATCTGATCAAATTCAGAGTCAAGTCCACTTAGGAAAATATGAACTCAAAGCCTAGCCATTGCTGGATGTAATTGGACTATTCCTTCAATAGTCCCTTATTGAGAAGTTGACCTATGATCAATTTCCTAAAAAAAAGCGCCATAAGTTCATTGTAGTATGTTGATAATGGTCTACAATCTTGTATAATTGAAAAATATTTTTAATTCAATTCAAAGAGACGGGTTTCATCATATCCATTATAAAAAGTTTTTGACACAGTTTCCTATATTTATCTATCAAAAGGAAGACAAATAAATCATTGCATCAACGACGAACTCATTGAATCTATAAGCCAACTTTTCACTCTTTGATTTTTAGTAATTCATGTCTCAAAATTTGGGTCTTTAGGTGTAAGTGTTTTTGCTACCCCAATGAGATATCTAGCCTTATTGCATTCTCCTCTTTGCATCTTTATAAAATGAGACCATAATGAGTAATTGGTCTCATCGAGTATAATACTTGATGGAATAGCAAAATGGTCCTGTAGGATGATAATTGGATATATTGGTGGGTTATTTGTTGTTCCTGGGACAAGAGATCCCCTAGAGTCCATTTGTTTGTTTTCAATATAGGTTTTAAAGGCTTTGGTGGGTATATAATAATAGGGGGCTGAGAAGTTGCATTATTTTATGATTTTAAGTAAATGAAGATCACGTTCTTAAAAAATAAAGCAAAAATTCGACATTGCTCTAATGCCATATAAAACAATGATATTTTAGGGTAAATAAAAATTATAGTCTATTCTCTAATATGGAGGCAATATATAGAGATAAAATCACACTTTGAATAGGATTCTATAGTAAAAAAAACTCTAAAAAACTCCTATGTTTATGCAGTCTAACATATATATATTATGACTAGATAAATATATTTATCTAGTCTAACAGATTATATTTATTATGATATATTTATCTAGTCTAACAATTTATATGGAAATATTGATCATTCAGGTATTGTGGGTAAGGCAAATGCTTCCTTTACAATTTTTATGAAAATATCTGGATTATTAATACAGGTGCATTTGATCACATGATTAGAGATTCTAGCCAATTACAATCCATTTTTCTCTCATACAGAGGCAATATATAGAGATACAATTACACTTTGGATATGATTCTATTATAAGAAAAACTCTTAACAAACTCCTATATTTATCTAGCGTAATAGATTATGTTTATCTTTGTATGTTTATCCAATGTAACAGATTATAATTATTCTTGTATATTTATCCAGTCTAACATCACGTTCACAATCAAACGTAAAGACATCATGATTTAAGAGATGTTTTTGTTAACGGTAACTAATGTATAATATAAACACTATTCAAATTAATTTTATACATAATATGTAGCAAAAGGTCTTGATTTACATCATATAGCTAATCAACTGTTGTAGTTTATTAACATAATTACTTAGATGTATTGTTTATGCTACATATAAGATAAATTTTACTAGAAATTATGATAAGAACATAATTAAGAGATTCATATCGTATTTACTTATTATCACTAAATTATTTATAGTCATTGTTTTATTGATATATAAATAATTTAAATAGAGAATTAAAGGTAAATTAAAAGAATTTAATTAATATAATCCTGATTTAAGGTAATAATTTATATCTATTGCCAATATATTTAAGAACCAAATGAGTTATGCACAAAAAATAGTTGATGAGAGAAAATGAATTTTTTTAATCAAGTTGAATTTAACTATAAAGAAACTTTGAGATTAAATATGAATTTTTTAATAAATTGCGAACAATATGAGATGTTTTCTCATATTTGGACTCAATTGGTATTTGATTAGAATTAAATGTAATTCTAATTGAAGTTTGATTGAAATTATAATTTTATTCCAATTAAATTATTAAAGGGTCCAAACTCTCTATTATAAATAAGCTTAGATTCTAATAGAGTTTGCACTTCTTGCCTACCCTCTTTGTACCATTTGTAGAGTTCTCTCAACACATTTATGTGAATACTATTAGAGGCTCGATACGTATACAGCTACAATGGCTATGGTGAGCCAAGTTCATAAATTATTTGAGAGAAATAAAAAGAAATGAATCAAGTTTTATAATAAGGTATGAAATATTATTCACATTTTATTATGTTTTATTCATTAATCATGTTGTATAATTTAAGTGATCTTGACTTTCTAGAAATCAAATGAAATGGTTTTGTATTTATTTCACTACATGCAGGATCATATCAATTCCTACCTTTCTAATAGTTGTATTAGAGCCATCTTTTAGTTCTATAACTTGATTAAAGTTGTTTGATAATTATTGATTAAAATTAAAGCATAAGCCTAAATTCAAAATAAATATGACTATAAAATCTAAAAAAGTTAAGATGGATAACCATGAATCCCTAAACCAACCAATCAGATTTATTCTATTTTAACCATATTTTTAAAATATGAAAATTTTAGAATTAAACATATTTAGAAACAAAGATTATGAAGGCTTCAAATGTTGCTTTTAAAAGGAGGATAAAGATGTTTGGGTATATGTTTGGGTTAAACATATTTGGGTTTAAATCAGAGTTAAACATATTTGGAAACAAGGTTACTTGAAACTTAAAAGGAGGATAAAGATGTTTGGGTATATGTTTAACTCGGATTTAACTGTAGATAAAATAACTCATTTGTCTTATAGATTAAAGTAAGGTGAATAAAATTTTTCTAATGCCGCATAATGTATTTCTAATTTAACTTAGTTTCTAATTAATTAAGAAATTAATATCTAAATAATTTAATGTGAAATGTCTAAATTAAGACATTATTTTTAATATTTTTGAATATAGTTTTCTAATTCATTAAAAAAATATTTTCTAATTAATTAAGAAATTAATTAATTAATAAATAATATAAAATACTTTCTTAATTAAATCTAAAATTGCTTCATTTAAATTTGAAAGTGGTTTTTTATTATTAGAAAATAATTATAATTAGATTAGAAATGTTTTTCTATTTGGATCATAAATTCTTACTTGTTAGATTTTGGAAAAAGGAGTTTTCTAAATTATAGTAAATAAGAAGAACAATTTATTGAAAATTATTTTGAATTAATTTTTATTAAAATATCTAAGATAATTGGAAACAATTTCTAATTAAATTTAAAAATTGATTTTGAATCAAATTAAATTTCTATTTAGAATAGTAATTAATTTATTTAGAAATTAATAGGTTTAATCACTTTTAATTATTTTAGATTATGAATGGATTTAATCTGATATGAATATTATTTTTGATTATGAAGGTCAATAACTTGAATTAAATGAGGCTTAATTATTTTTATGAACATAATTCGATTATATATATATATATATATATATATATGATGGAACCATCGAAATTAAATCCTTCATTAAACATATACTGAACATGATTATTGTTTTTGTAAGGCCCCAAAATATATTCTAGTTGAAATAATACATGTTTATGAAAGTACTTGTGTGATAGGAGTTATAATTTTGCTACGATTAGAATATGAAAGACTTATGACTTGAATTTTTGATCAAGTGGATTATAGTGAGTAAATTGGAATTAATTGATACCATTATAGAATAGAAGTATTTAAATGCACATTTATATTAGAAAAGCTTTCAAGTGGCAAGATAAATTGGTATATGAAAATTTCAATGATTAAGCCTATGAGTTAGTGACATTTGACATAGTTGATACATTGACAAATGGCATAGTTAATAAAGTGACAAGTGACCTAATAAAATTGTGGCATTTGGCAACATTCATTAAGTAAAACATGGTTTAATGGAAGTGTGACAAATGGTAGCTTAAGTGCAGGACATATGTGACATATGCAAGAAGACATATGCCTTATGGAGTTAGTGACACCTAGGTGGTGATGAAGCAAGTTTCTGCTGGAAACTTTTCTATTTTGTTATTTTTATTCAATTTGCTTTCTTCTCTCCATGAAACCTCCCATCTCCTCTCCACTTTTGGACCTTTGCTGAAGCTTGGATCATCATCTTTGTAAGTTATTTCATCAGGAATCTAGTTGATGCTGAAAGTTACACCTTAAACTTAGGTATGTGCTGGATGTTTGGAAGCTTGGTTTAGCTAGATTCTTGGAGTTGAATTTGAAGTTTAGTAAGGTAAGGGAATTATAAACTTGGTATCCTGTGATAAAATGTGTTGTTTGATGTTTGATATGGATCAATTGTGTACTAAAATGGGAAAGAATTGAGGTTTGATACATGTTGGAAACTAGTTCGGATGAGTAGTTCTACTGGACAGGTTTTGGTATTTTAGTCATATCTTGCTCTGTAGGTATCCAAATTGGATTAATTTAAATTATTATTAAACTAGAAACTTATATATACAACTTTTATGAAGGCGTCAAATTCGATTTCTGTCACTAAGTGTGTCAAAAGTTGGCTTGAAATTGAGTATCTGGAATTTGTCACAATTTGTGAATAGTCTGTAGTCATTTAGGGATAATTTTCAAAATACTAACCAAATTGTATAAAATTGGTGTCAGTAGAAACTTAAGACCTAAAGGAACAAATGTTTAGAAGAATGTTCTGCCTAAATATTTCATTTTCATTATCAAAATGACCGTGAAACATTGACCTGAAAGTCTGTTTT
Organism: Erythroxylum shatona; assembly: GCA_027568895.1. Taxonomy (NCBI): domain Eukaryota; kingdom Viridiplantae; phylum Streptophyta; class Magnoliopsida; order Malpighiales; family Erythroxylaceae; genus Erythroxylum; species Erythroxylum shatona. Next base: position 6,531 of record JAOSBK010077987.1, read on the forward strand.
GGTGAAAAGCTGGAAGAAAATGATGAAGTATGTGTTTTCACTGAACTTGCTTTGGTATTTCGGTTATAACTTGAACTGTGGATCTTCAAATGAGTTGGTTCTTCATTCAGATTAAACTAGAGACATATTTCTATAACTTTATTGAAGAAGTCAAATTTTAATTCTGTCTTTAAGATTTTCAAAATTTGGCATGAAATTGAGTCTTGGCTTAGGCTATAGCACTATCAGGTACAGAAATCATATCTTGTGGTTTTTGAATAAAATGTATTGATGTAAGCCGAATTAGATTGAGGTATCTTCACCAAAGTTGAAGCTTATTATTTTAGCTTTAAGTTGATATAAATTTTGTAATTTTTTATATTGGAATTGAGAGTTATGAGGTGTACAACTTGGAGGCATGATTATGCATTAGTCAAAATTTCAAATGTACAAAGTCTGTGGTATTTTAAGCATAAATCGTTGAATACTAAACCAAATTGGATGAACTTGGTATCATTGGAAACCTAAGACAAAGGGGGAAAACTTTCTAGAAGGAAGTATTACCGAATTACCTCACCTTCCCGAAGAGAATAATTGAGCAAAGTGGACCCGAAGGTGAATTGTGAAATAAATCTGGATTGATGGATTGAGTATGATTTCACATGATCGATAATGTGATAAAATTAAGGATAAGAAACCCAAATTTTTGACATGAATATGCATCATACATATTCAGTATACATGAATGTGCATAATTGAATTCATAATTGTGCACAATATTAATATATGTTTGTATTGAATATTTTAGAGGAACCCTTAGAGCAGCCGATTCTAGATATTGTCGGGACTTCGAGGCAATAAGCAAATAGGGAGCTTTTGTAAGTAATTTAGGTGGTCAATTTTGATAGTTTTGCTTTGATAGTTTTGTTTTGCTTGTTGAGTTTGATTTATGCTGATTATGTTCTTAATTCCGAACAATGATTGTCCAAAGCATTTGATGCATGTTTATATCATTGGATGTGCTACTTGTATGTGAATATACTTAACTACTTGCTTTGCACAAGAAATGTCTGAAATGACCTTGTTTTGTTTTAAAACTATTGAGTCCTAGTTATGGGTAAATAGGCATGCCTAGAAGGGTCTGCAGCTGCTTCAGTGTCTGACACTTCGGTGTCTTCTGTTATTGAGACATAAGTCTCTTATGTGATATGATACCAATTATGGTATCTTCTGTACAAGTCCCGTTACCCACTTATGTTGACGAATTAATAGTCATTTGATTGTGTATTCTGATATATGTTGGATTTTGAAATAAACAAAATGATGTTTTGAACTGAAGGGATTGTGCCTTCTTCGATACTCAGTTCTATTAACTATGCAACTGTTATGAAATTTAAATATCTGCTTGTGCTATAATTTGATTCAGTATGATTAATTGTCAAATTACGCATAGTTTAGTTATTGCTCACTAAGCTATATGCTTAGCACAGTAGATTTTTCCCGTGTAGGTTCTGAGCGACATTTATAAAGACTGGCACAAGACAACCGTAATGACCAATGAAGTCTGAGTGTTGTTTTGAAAATAATGTAAAATTTTCTGTTTGACTTTTGGGCTTGCATCTGATATGTATAAGTGAATTTGTTTGTAAGTTTGTAACAACGATAATTCAGTTTGGTTTGGATTTTTCAGCGAGTTTGTGTTAAGTACTATGTAATTTAATGTATGTTTACCTTAATTGTTTACTTGAAGTTTTCGTATACTTTGATTTGTTTGTGTTGTTTTGTGTGACATTTATATATCCTTCCAAGGGGTATGTGGGTGTTACAGATTTATTCCTTTCATCTATATGGTTGTTGTTTTGTTCAAGATCTTAATAGGCATAAATTATTTATGTATAATTCATGATTTATATATGAGTTTTGTCTTTGATGTTTGAATATTAAAGTGGGAAAACTTACAAGTGCTCTCAAAATCTTGGATTTTAATTGATGATAATCCTTATATTATTGACTTCATAATTGTTTCGATTATGTTGTTTATAAAAAATTATGATTTTAGGTTTTTATATAAAGAATTATTTTCCTTAAAATAATATATAAATATATATAATTGAATATTGAGGGATCATCGTTTGATCATCTTAAAGCTTCATCCTTCAGTTTCAATGGTTGTCTTTGTGCAACCCTCTAAGGACGTGATCATGATTTGTAAGCTAATAAAACACCAATTTCTTGAATTATTACAAGTGTAAGATAATGTAATATTATAGTATGTAAATTATGCTCAAGTTGATGCGATGAGGACCATATTGGTGTTGCCAAAGCTCTGTATGTTGCTGCTATAGAAAACCACTTCACTACTAAACCCACTTTTTATTTTGTCCACAACCCTTCATCCTTCCCTACCCACTTCTAGAATTGTGGCCTTCTTTAATCTGAGTTCCGAGTTTTTGATTGAATTTGGTGATTCCATCATTGCTGTGAATATTGGGCATCTTTTCAATTCTATATGAAAATTTACAATTTTGACCCATGAAATTGTTTTAACGGATGAATTGATTTTAAAGTTTGGATTTCTTATGTTTTGGTCATATTAATGATAATTTGACTTATAATCAAAATTTTAATTTTAATTTCATTTTATGGATATATTATTATTATTTGTATATATATATGACAGTATGATTGAAATTAATTTGTTAATCACCAAAGTGGCCAAATTAAATTTTGAATGTGTGGTCATATAATTTATGTATTTTATGAAATGCTATTATAAAAATTTTATTAGTTGACAGAAATTAAGGACTCTACCCAAAGATAAATCAATGTTCTATAACTAATAAATATAAAGTAGAAAATCGATATGCTCTTCTCATATATACATTTATCCAAAGATGGTATATGTATTTGAGGAAGTTTATTTAATTTGCTTTTAAAGTGTAAATAGCATTCTAGTAATAGGGATGATATGTATTGTTATGCTTACCCAGCAATATATTTAATATATATGCTTCTTGTTTGAATGTTTTAATTAGTGAACATTTACATATTTTTAGTTATTAGCCTTCACTCTTAAGCTTCGTCTATTTCCTTGTTCACTAGTGTGAATTTCTCTGAATGGAACAAACAAGTCACTTTCTATTTAGGTGCTTTATATCTTGAATTGACACTTTTTAAGGATAAGCCTATTAACCTTAATGATACTAGTACAGAGGCTGAAAAGGCACACTATAAGGCATGGGCAATGTCTAACAGGTTATGTTTGAATTTTAAGCGAATGACAATTGCCAATAACATTAAGTCTACTCCTCTTAGCACTGAAAATTAGAATACTAAAGATTTTCTTAAGCTTATGGAAGATATGTTATGCTTTATTGATAAGGCATTTGTAGGGACACTTACGGCTAAACTCACGACCCTAAATTTTGGTGGGTTAAAGAATATGCAGGAACATGTCCTTGATATAATTAATATCATAGCAAGACGTAAGACACTGGGTATGATTGTGGAAGATTCCTTCTTACTGCATTTTATTATGAACTCACTTCCTCCTGAATATGGACCATTTCATATCAATTATAACACATTAAATGATAAATGGAATATTGATGAATTGTCCAGTATGCTTATTTAGGAGAAAGTGAGATTAAAGAAACAAAGAGTTCATTCTATGTACCTAATGGGTTAAGGAGTTGGAAAGAAACTCAAATCAAAGGCCAAGAACTTTAAGAAGAAAGAACCTACTAAAGTTCTCCAACTTGCTAATGGTGAAATGAAGGGACAAAAGTTAAATAAATGTCACCTTTGCAAGAAAGAAGGACACTATTAGAAAGATTGCCTAAAATGTGAGGCTTGGTTCGAAAAGAAAGGTATACATTATGTTTTTGTATGCTTTGAATCAAACTTATTTGAAGTTCCTTCTAATACTTGGTGATTTAATTATAGTGCCACTACTCATGTTTCCAATATTATGCAAGGATTCAATACAATCGAAACCATATGCCTAATTAGCAACTTTTTGTTCACAAGGAATAGAATGAAGGCCCCATTTGAAGATGTAGGGACTTACAGACTGACATTAGATACTGGGTATCACTTGAATTTGATGAATACTTTCTATGTACCTTCAATTTCTAGAAATTTAATTTCTATTTTTAAATTTGATACTAGTGGATATGATTGTTTCGATTTATATAAGAATAATTCCTTTATTGATTATATAATGCTTATGGATGGTTTATATATATTAAAACTTGACGATGTTTTTTTATTCCCGATTTATTGTTAATCATAATGTTGGAATGAAACGTAGTTTGGTGAATGAATATTCAGCTTACTTTTTGAATAAACATTTGGTTAATATATCCAAAGAAAGGTTAGAAAGATTAGTAAAGAATGAAATTTTACTGAATCTAGGTTTTACTATTCTTGGCTTATATGTGGAATTCATCAAGGGCAAGCAAACCAAACATAGCAAGAAAGGAGACACAAGAAGCAATCAACTTCTTGAAATAATACACACTGACATTTTTGGACCTTTTAACACCCTGTCTTTTAATAGAGAAAAATACTTCATCACCTTTATAGATGATTTTTCATAATATGGATATATCTATTTTTGCATGAAAATCTCAAGCTGTAAATATTTGTAAAGGAGGTTGAGAAACAATTAGATAGAAAAGTGAAAATTATAAGATCTGATAGAGGTGGTGAGTATTATAGAAAGTATGATGAATCAGGATAGTGTCCTCGTCCATTTACTAGGTTTCTCGAAAGTCATCACATACGTGCACAGTATATTATACCATACAATCGCAACAAAATGGTATTATAGGAAGGAGAAATAGAACATTAATGGATATGGTTAGAAGTATGATGAGTAATTCCTCATTACCCAAAATTTTGTGGATATATGTACTTAGAATTGTTATGTATCTATTAAATAGGGTTCCTAATAAGACAGTTTCTAAAAATCCTTTATATACTAGAAGGAAGCCTAGTTTAAAGCACATGTATGTTTGGAGTTGTCCAACAAAATAACAAATTTTATTATCCATAAGAAAGAAAATTGGATTTTCGAACAGTTAGTGGTTACTTTATTGGTTACCCAGAGAAATCCAAAAGGTATAAGTTTTACTGTGCGAACCATAATTCTAGAATTATTGAAGCAGCCAATGCTAATTTAGAGAATTGTGAGGTTAATGGAAGTATTAAATCAATGTTCTTAAACCCACAACCATAAAAAATGTTGTTCCTAGTTTGGAAGATCAAAAATAATCAAGAACAACATTTGGATAATAAAGAAGCACCCCATGAAAAACCTAACTTACCACCAGCTCATGCAAATAAACCAGTTAATATAACTTTTAATAAACTTGTAAGGGTTAGAAGGTCGACTATTTCTGATGATCATGTGGTTTATTTACAAGATTCAAATTTTGATTGTGGCATTGATAGTGATCCTGTTTTGTTTTCATGAGCCATAGGTAGTGAAAAGTTTGAAAGATAGATTGATACTATGATAGAAGAGTTGAAAACAATGGCTCAAAACAATGTCTGAGATCTTATAGACTTACCAAAAGGTTCTAAACAAGTTAGCTATAAATGGGTGTTTAAGACCAAATGTGGCTCGAATGGTAATGTTGAAAGATATAAAGCTAGACTTATTGCCAAAGGTTACACTCAGAAAGATGGCATTGATTATAAGGAGACTTTTTTACCTGTCTCAAAGAAAGATTCATTGAGAATAATTTTAGCATTAATAACTCAATTTGATTTAAAACTACATCAAATGGATGTGAAACCGACATTTATAAATGGGGATCTTAAGGAGGAAGTTTATATAGATCAACCTAAACGCTTTTCCATTGAAGATAAAGAAAGTATGGTGTGTAAATTGAAGAAGTCAATATATGGACTTAAACAAGCTTCTAGGAAATGGTATATTAAGTTCAATAATACGATTACTTGTTTCAATTTTGATGAAATCACTATTGGTTGTTATATTTATGAGAAGATTAGTGGAAAAAAGTTAATATTTCTAGTTCTGTATATTGATGACATTTTGCTTGCTGCTAATGACTTAGGTTTGTTGCATAAGATAAAAGAATTTCTTTCTAAGAGTTTTGAAATGAAAGATATAAGAGAGGTATCCTATATGATTGGAACTTGAACATTCCATAAGAGATCAGAAGGTTTATTAGGATTATCTCAGAAAACTTATATTGAGAAAACTCTTGAGAAATTTAACATGAGCAAATGTTCAACAAGTGTAGTCCCTATTTAAAAGGGAGATAAATTTAGTCTTATACAATGTCCAAAGAATGACATGGAATGTAAGGAAATGGAAACAATTCCATATGATTCTATTGTGGGCAGTTTGATGTACCTACAAACCTATACTAGACCCGATATCAATTTTAGAGTAAGGATGCTAGGTAGATATCAAAGTAATCCTAGTATTGAATGTTAGAAGATTGTGAAAAAAGTGTTGAGATATCTTCAAGGAACAAAGGGTTATATACTCACGTATAAAAGGTCAAATAAAGTGATTGGATATTCATATTCAGATTTTGTTGGGTGTGTTGGTAGTAGAAAGTCAATGTTTGTCTATTTGTTCCTATTAGTTGAAGGAGCAATTTAAAGGAAAAGTGCCAAACTATCTATCATTGCTTCATTCACTATGGGACTACAATTCATGCATTATGGCTACAAAACTTTATTTTAAGGTTTAGGGTTATCGACATAGTAAGCAAGCCATTGAAAATTTATTGTGATAATTTAGTAATAGTTTTCTTTGAAATCAAAGTATTTTGTTATTAAAGAGGAGATTTAGAAACAAAGAGTGTATATAAAACATATTAGGATGGATCTTATGGTTACAGATCCTCTAACTAAGGGTTTATGACCAAAGACATTCAAAGAACATGTGCTTAGGGTAGTCTTGGTGATATTGATGATTGATAATAATGTTTGATGATGATGTTTTAACACTCTTTAGCTTAATAATAACATGTTTATGAATTTCATATTTCTTATTCATTATGTTTATGAATACACGATTGTTTGAATAAGAAATTTGTATGTATTTTCATAACAAGTATGTTGACTAAATATTGTTTATATTCAACTTATGAACCTAAACATAATAAGTTTTTAATAAAATGGTATATGGTATATAGGAGGGAGTATATGACTATACTGTGTATGAATGTCACAACCCTCATTATATGATTTATTGTGTTGAGGTGCTTATGATATTAATGGTTTATAAGATTTAATTTTTTTTAGCCTTATGTTATACTATTAAATGTAATGATGAAACACCAGCCAAGTGGGAGAATGTAAGAAGTATGACTTGATATTTTGGCCCATATTTTCTACAGGCCCATATTAAATTTGGTTTAGGGTTTTTTCCTTGTTTAATAATGTGCTAAATCTTGACCATTAATTTAGTACTTGATGTGTTGGAGTTATGTAAATATAGTTCCTTGGAAAGTAAGTGTATTTACATGTAACTTTATCTTCTTCAGTTACAGTTTTGTAATGAAAATATTTATTATTAATAAAA
>JAOSBK010078123.1:0-14068 GCA_027568895.1 Erythroxylum shatona
TTTGTCGATAACATACAATTAATTAGGTTTAAATTGACTGGTAAAAGAATTGGTCCTTGAGGGAGACGACTTTAGAATATTCACTGTGCGGGTACTAGGACGATTCTGTACGCTTGCAGAAACAATCGATCAAGTTTTTGGCGCCGTTGCCGGGGACCATTTTATTTATCATCTCTTTGAGTTTAGTTATTCGTGTTATTTATTGGTTTACTATTTGATTATTCTTCCTTTACTGGATTGTGAACCTTGCTCTTGTTGATTTCAGGAGTTACATGCACTTGAGGCATTCGCGAAGCGCAAACGATGAACCATTGGTCGAATTCAACCCAGAAATTGAACGAACGTGCAGGAGGAACAACGCCCAAAGGAGGAGAGAAATGGCTAACAACAACCAATTCCCAGAGTTGCATGAAGAACCTGAGTTAGGAAATGAGCAATTCAACGGGGGAAATCAAGCTGAGCCGGTTGTTGTCAATCCCGCAGTAAGGAGGATTAGGGATTACCAAATGCCTTTTATTGCAGGGAATCCATCATGTATTAGGTTGACTGCTGCTGCGCGGAACTATGAGTTGAAGCAAATTCACTTGTCGATGTTGCCACAATTTAATGGGATGCCTAGTGAAGATGCACTAGCGTTTATGAGAGATTTCTATGCAACCGTCCAAACGCTTCCATTGTATGGATTGACGGAGGATGAATTGAGGTTAAGGTGTTTCCCTTATTGCATGAAGGGGTTGGCAAGGAATTGGCTACTGAGTTTAGAAGTGAATTCTATTGACACTTGGGAGAAGGTAATGGAGACATTTATGATGAAGTGGTACCCAGCCCACAAGACTCTTGAACTCCGCAAATTGATACACTGGTTTTCGCAGAAAGACGGGGAAAAGTTTCATGAGGCTTGGGAACGGTTTAATGATCTCCTTAACCAATGTCCACACCATGGCTTCGACATGTACTCATTGACTCAGTTCTTTTATTATGGACTCTCTGACCACAACCAGACCTTGGTGGATTTGAATGCTGGGGGTAATATAAGTGATTTGAGTTCTCAAGAGTTGTGGAATATTTTCAAGAAAGTTGCTGAGAACTCACATTGCAAGGTAACTCGGAGCAAAGCGGTAACTTTGAACGAAGTAGGGTCCAAGTCGGACATGGCATACCAAGTGGCTGAAATCAACAAGAAGTTGAGTGCGCTGATGAATGAGAATAAATCTAGTAGAGATCCATGCACTCTGTGTGGAAGGTTTGGGCACTCAGCAGCAGGATGCATGAATATTGAGACAGCACTGACCGGAGAAGAGATAAGCTATGTGAACAATGGGAGGCAGGGTCAGAGGTTGGATCCCTTTTCGAACACTTATAATGAGGGTTGGAAATTCCATCCGAATTTTTCGTGGAAGAATCAGGAAGTCGCAAAACCAATAGGGCCACCAGGGTTCGCGCCACCAGTAAAGCAACAGTACTCAGGCCCATCATCTTCTGCTCCACAACAATTCTCCTCTCCATGGGAGAAAAAGGTAGATCGGCTGGAGGATATGTTCACTCAACTTATGGGCAAGATGGATCAAAGCACTCAAGCTAGTTCTCAAGCAATGAGTAGAATGGAGCAGAATATTCAATCAAATCAAGCTGCTATAAGAAACTTGGAAGTGCAAATTAATCAAGTGGCTAGAGAGGTTAGTGAAAGAGGAAAAGGAAAACTGCCTAGTAACACTCAAGTGAACCCAAAACAAGAATGCATGGCAGTTGTTTTGAGAAGCGGTAAGACAATCGAAGGTGGAGTCTCGAAGAAAAAAGGGGTTCCCGGAATGGAAGAGAAAAAAGGGGTTCCCGAAATGGAAGAGGAAAAGACAGATGAAGGAGGGGAACATACAGAAATCCCTCAAAAGAATGAACCGTTATCGGGGTCGGACCTTACATTTGTACCACCTATCCCGTATCCCCAAAGAGTGAGGAAGAAGACTGACGGGTCTAAGTTCCAGAAATTTTTAGACTTGTTCAAGAAGATTCATATTAATATCCCTCTTACAGAAGCGCTAGCTGAGATGCCAGCATACACAAAATTTTTGAAGGAGATGGTCTCAAACAAAAAGAAGCTGGAAAATTTCGCCACAGTGGCCTTGACCGAGGAGTGTAGTTCTATTCTGCAGAATAAGCTACCTCCTAAGTTAAAAGATCCAGGGAGTTTCACTATACCTTGTCATTTTGGAGATTCTAACATTTTCCAATGTTTATGTGACCTTGGAGCAAGTATTAATCTTATTCCTTTGTCTTTGTACAACAGGTTAGGAATTGGGGAGCTTAAACCGACCACAATTTCGCTGCAGCTCGCCGACAGATCAATTCGATATCCTATTGGGATAGTTGAGGACTTATTGGTAAAAGTTGGTAAGCTTATAATTCCTGCTGATTTTGTTGTGCTTGAAATGGAGTTTGACTTGAAGGTTCCCATAATTTTGGGACGACCATTCTTAGCCACAGGAGGAGCTTTAATTGATGTAACGGAAGGTAAGTTAACTTTGCGGGTAGGTGATGAGAAAGAGGAGTTTAATATTTTCAAAGTAATGAAGGGTCCCTCTTTTGATGAAGTGACTTACCGGGTTGATATAGTTGAATCCCTCGTGAATGAATCTGTTCCACAATTACTGAGTGAGGATGTGTTGGAAGTGTGCTTAACCCTAGGAATGGAACCGACGGAAGTTGATGATGAATTAGCGGAATGTGTTTATAGGTTGCAGGGTAATGGCTTTAGGCATAGACCTCAAATTGAAGAACTAGGCCCTCCAAAACCTAAAATCTTGCCTTCCACACTCAGCCCACCAAAACCTGAACTCAAACAACTTCCAACTTATTTGAGATATGCATTCTTAGGAGAAGAGAACACTTTCCCAGTCATTATTTCTGCTTCTTTGGACTCTTCTCAAGAGGATAAATTGTTAAGAATTTTGCGTGAACACAAACTGGCTATTGCGTGGAGTATAGCTGACATTAAGGGGATTAGCCCCTCTATTTGTGTTCACAGGATTTTGATGGAAGAGGATCATAAACCTAGGGTAGAAAGTCAACGGAGGCTCAATCCTAACATGAAGGAGGTTGTGCGAGCCGAGGTTCTTAAACTACTCGATGTAGAGATTATTTATGCTATTTCTGATAGCCCGTGGACAAGTCCAGTGCAGGTGGTACCCAAAAAGGGCGGTATCACCGTGATTTCAAATGAGAGGAATGAAATGATTTCTACTAGGGTTGTGACAGGGTGGAGAGTGTGTATAGACTATAGGAAGGTGAATGCAGCCACTAGGAAGGACCACTTTCCTCTGCCTTTTATTGATCAAATGTTGGAGAGATTAGCGGGGCACGAGTACTATTGCTTTTTAGATGGTTATTCTGGTTATAACCAAATCCCGATTGCCCCGGAGGATCAGGAGAAAACCACATTCACATGCCCTTATGGTACATTTGCCTATCGTCGGATGCCCTTCGGACTATGCAACGCTCCTGCCACTTTCCAACGCTGCATGATGGCAATATTTTCTGACATGGTGGAAAATATAATTGAGGTATTTATGGACGATTTTTCTGTGTTTGGGTCATCCTTTGATGCATGTTTGTTCAATCTAGAGCAGGTTCTGCAGAGATGTGAGGATACCAACTTGGTGCTCAATTGGGAAAAATGCCACTTTATGGTGAAAGAAGGAATCGTCCTCGGCCATAAAATCTCCAACAACGGGATTGAAGTCGACTCGGCCCAAATTGAAGTTATCAACAAACTGCCACCTCCTACTTCGGTCAGGGCAATACGAAGCTTTCTTGGGCACGCAGGGTTTTATCGCCGGTTCATAAAGGATTTTTCAAAAATCTCTCGACCCCTTTGTGATCTTTTGCAAAAAGATGTGCCATTTGAATTTACTGATGAGTGCCTGGTTGCTTTTAACAGGTTGAAGAAGGAGTTGACATCAGCTCCTATAATGACCGCACCAGATTGGAACCTCCCGTTCGAATTAATGTGCGATGCCAGCGACTTTGCACTCGGGGCTGTTTTAGGACAGCGACAGGATAAGAAACTACACGTTATTTATTATGCTAGCAAAATTTTGAATGATGCCCAACTTAATTATGCGACAACTGAGAAAGAATTGCTAGCAGTAGTTTATGCTTTTGACAAATTCAGATCTTATCTAGTCGGTTCTAAAGTTATTGTTTATACAGACCATTCGGCTCTGAAATACCTTCTTACAAAAAAAGATGCAAAATCGAGACTAATTAGATGGATTTTACTTTTGCAGGAATTCGACCTGGAAATTAGAGACAAGAAGGGATCAGAGAATGTAGTAGCCGACCATCTGTCGAGACTAGAACGGGAAGGCAGGCGTGTGGACGAACAAATCAATGACGCTTTTCCTGATGAAAATTTATGGTCAGTAAAAGATAATCTCCCTTGGTTTGCAGATTATGTCAATTTCCTGGTGGCCGACATTGTACCTACAGATTATTCGTACCATCGGCGAAAGAAATTCTTAGCCGAAGTAAGACACTATTTTTGGGAAGAGCCGCTGTTATTTCGGAGATGCGCCGATGGGATAATCAGGAGATGTGTACCCGAGGAAGAAATGCGATCAGTCCTATATCATTGTCATGCTTTCCTATGCGGAGGACACCACGGGGCCAACAAAACGGCAGCAAAGGTTTTGCAATCTGGACTCTATTGGCCGACTCTTTTCAAGGATGCTAAGACCTTTGTCATGACATGTGATAAGTGCCAAAGGACAGGCAATATCAGTAGGAAGCATGAGATGCCCCAATCTGGAATTCTCGAGGTAGAGCTTTTTGATGTGTGGGGTCTGGATTTTATGGGACCATTTCCAAAGTCATTTGGACATGAGTATATCCTCCTGGCTGTGGACTACGTATCGAAGTGGGTGGAAGCAGTAGCACTGTCAAACAATACCGGGGCGAGCGTAGTCAAATTCGTTAAGAAGTACATATTCTCTCGGTTCGGTGTACCACGGGCAATAATCAGTGATAATGGGGTGCATTTCCAAAATCACCAATTTAAATCCCTGCTATCGAAGTACGGGTGTCAGCTCAGGTTTGGAACCACCTACCACCCGCAAACCAGTGGGCAAGTCGAGGTATCTAACCGAGAAATCAAGCAAATTTTAGAGAAGACAGTTAATACCTCTAGAAAAGACTGGGCATTAAAACTTGATGAAGCGTTGTGGGCGTATAGAACAGCATTCAAGACTCCCTTAGGAATGTCACCCTATCGGCTAGTCTTTGGAAAATCCTGCCATCTCCCGGTCGAAATTGAACATAAAGCATTGTGGGCCATCCGGAAGCTGAATTTTGACCTCAAGGCAGCAGGGCAGAAGAGATTGTTGGAACTAAACGAGATGGATGAATTCCGCCTGGACGCTTTTGAGAATGCTCGGATTTATAAGGAAAGAACAAAGGCCTTTCATGACAAGCGTATACTGTGGAGAGAATTCCACCCCAGCCAAAAAGTTTTACTGTTTAACTCTCGGCTGAAACTATTTCCGGGAAAACTGAGGTCCAGATGGTCGGGGCCATTTGTGGTCACCAAGGCATATCCTCATGGAGCAGTAGAGATCAAGAAAGATGATCAAGAGCCCTTTGTAGTCAATGGACAAAGACTGAAGCACTATTTGGAGGGAGACATGGTGGGATGCATTTTCGCCATTACATTTCAACATTGAGGCCCAAGTGACCGAGTCCAGCTGAGGACATTAAATTTAGCGCTTCTTGGGAGGCAACCCAAGTTTCACACCTTTGTTGTTTTTATTTATTTTATTTACCCAACATTCACATTCTCTTTGATTTCATTGCAGGAAATTGGACCTTACGAGCGAATTTTGATGGGAAAAACTACATTTCTGAAGAAAATGGTCCACGCTCATTTCAGGGAAGATCTTTGTGCCTCTTACTCATGATCTCGTATATTGCATATGTTATTTTTGTTGGCTACTCCATTGCTGGCATTTAATTTTACATTGAGGACAATGCAAGTTTTAAGTGTGGGGGTGGGGTACATTCGTTTTAAATGCATGCTTTTGAGCTTAATCGTAGCTTCCGTGACTCCTCAGGCGATTTTCAAAATCAAACGAACAAATCCAAAATTTTTCTTGTTTTCTATTGCTTTTACGATTATTTAGTCATAATTAAAGTGTGAATTGATTAGTAAAATTCATAGCAAACTTTAAACATGTACTTTTGCTCTTGTGGTTGGTCGATATGCATTATCCTTGGAAGAAGTAGTGACTAATGGTAGACAAAGCCGGTGAGATTTTGAGCCTTAATTGACTGACACATTTATATCAGTCTCATTGTTTCTTGATAATGTGTGACCTTCATGACATGTACGTCTTGATTTTGCGTTGAATTTCTATTCGAGACCACATTTTATCACATGCATTAACATGGATATGATTAGGCATTCTTTGTTTTTCATAAACTACATTGGCCAAATGACCTACCCTATTGACATGATTTTTCCCTTGATAAACCCCTTTGAGCTTAAACCTTTCTTTTTGTATAAACTACATTTTGTGCTCTTAAACTTAACCAAATGTCCTACCCAAGTCATAAAGCTAGTGGAACATTTGTGATTATTGAGTTTATAGATGTACAAAATTCTAAGTGTGGGGGTGTACATATGTGAGGGTTGATTATCAAGTTGGGAGGTTATTTTATGTCTTATCTTTGAAATTCCCAAGTTGATGTAGTTTATTTCAATTTTTACAAGGAAAAGAAAGAAAGAAAAAAAAAGAGAAGAAAAATAAAAAAAGAAAGAAAGAAAATGAAAAGGAATGAAAAAAAGAAGAATGAAAAAAATTGTTTAAAATAAATGTATCAAGTCAGAATTGCATATGTGTTGAAAATTTGTTTATGATTTATGCATCTTCCTATAGTTATAATGGATTCATTATTTGAGTATATTGAAGATGAGGTAGAGGATGGCTTGAAAGATTCACTCTTGTGATTTCATTAGCATAAATTGTATGAGTGATTTCTTCGGATTGATATATGCTTCATGTGGTTTGTGTATAAGAGTTGAATGAGGTTGTGAAATAGAAATGTTGCATTCGTCATAACTAACGGTACCTAGTTTTTGATTGAGTGTTACTTTTGTTTCACTAGCTTTGATAACTTTCATATTACTTGACCCAAATATATCTCACCTCACCTTTGCCCACATTACAACCCTAAAAAAGTTATTTGATTCATGATTTTGCATGTGAACATTAGTGGTGGAGAAATGAAATGATATGCAAAGTTATAGATTGTCATGATCATAAATGGTGTTGAGTGTAACCATAGATATATTTTAGTTAAACACATTTTTCGAGTCTACCATTAGATTGCTCAGTTTTTGAAGGTGATGAATGTTGATTGATCATGAGTAAAAGCTTGCAATGCTAATTTCTTGCTATGATTTTTGAAAGTTATTCTTCTTTGCTTGTGATTATATATTCTTGAAAAATATAGAGAATGAGTAAATGCTTTGGGTCGATGAGCTTAAATTTAATGCTTTGCTCGAGGACGGTCAAAAGCAAAGTGTGGGGTAAATTGATAGGTTCTTAATTGATTATGAAATTATCCTATAACACTTAGCAATTAATGATACGAAAATGCTTAAGATACTCACTTTAATTTATATATGATTTTAGGTACAATTCGGAAGCAAAGAAGTTAAAGTGAGTTGAAAGCTTTATATTTTGGTTATTTTCTAAAGATTCATATTCACTTGTCTTTATCGAACAAAAATGATAAATATTGAAGCAAGAAAAGACAAGATAAAACATAAAACTCAAGTAAGAGGGCTACTAGAAATCACTGGAAAATAAAGGAGTACATAATTACATGTAATTACATGAATTTAATGGTTGATAAAACAAAGGTGGCGGTATAAAACAAAAATGAGGACAGCTCCCTTGGTGGTTTGAAACTGGAGCACAGAAACAAGACAACAGAAGACCAAAACAGTAGCAACTTACGTAAAACAAAGACAACGTCTATGTTGAACACAAGTGTTTTACTAAAAACGCATGAGGAGCACAGTGCAGGAGAGGTTTTAGAAAGAGTTGGGACATTTTTTCGTCCAATCGATCAATAGTAGAGAGGAGAACAGTAGAGGCAATGAAAAATCGATAGTGGGTGTGCTGCTGTGGCTTTGGCTGGTGGCTTAGTGCTGTGGCTGTGGCTGTGGCTTAGAGGAGCAGCGACGAGGAGCAACGCAACGCTAAGCAAGAGGCTGGAGGATTTAAGTTACCAAGGGAGACATTAAATTGTCCCATCGAGCTACAACACATTAGACACTACAGTGAGAGAGAAATTAAGGGTTTTTTTATGGGACATTAAACGGGGTTGAAGCAATTTTTAAGAAAGACCCATGAAAGGATAAACATCTCGACACTAGTTCGGAGGTGACATTGACGCCAACGACTTGGATTAAGTACTTTTTTATTATTTTGTTATTTCTTTCTCTCATTAGAAATTGATTGTGTTTTCCTATGTTAATTGAATTGGGTATTGTGTATGGATAATCAGATTTTCGTTATTTTTTGGTTATTTGTTTATGAATTGGTTAGGTATTGATAATTGATGATTTTAATGCGTTCATTGAATTGTTAATTTCAAACCCATTGCTAGATTTGGGGTTGAAATTCATGTGTAGCGACTAATGATTCGTAATCATTAGGGATAACATGACCTAGGTTAAATGATGCATTGTATGGGATTGTTGCCTTGATTAATCAATTTTTCTAATTCGTAATGCTACTGCCTTATTACATCTAGAGATTGTATCCTAGGTTGCTCGGTGGTTAGGTTTAATTAACGACCGTATCTTGATTAAACAAAACCTAAGGGAAAACTCGGGTTAATTGTTAACCAATGATTAATAATTGCTAAGAGAGGTTAAAGAACAAAAAATTAATAAAATATGCTTAGTCAAGGTGTAGGCTGAGATTGAACCAAAGAATTGGGTCCCTACCGAATTCCCTACTTTTATCATTTTTTTTGTATGTTTTCTTTAATTTGTTTTTATTAGTTAGTTACATTTTATTTTCTTCTTGCAAAAACAAAACCCCCTGTTAAACGTAAACAGTAGTTAATTTCATTTCATAAACTTTACACACACTCTTTCTGGGATCGACCTAGACTCACCATTACCATAGTAGTAGGTCTAGTTATGGGATAGTTTCATAATCAATTAAGCACCTATCAGCAGATGACCTATAGTAGACAATAACTTCAATTACTATCAGTATTTCTCACGATATTTTATGTCTAATAATCCTATATTTTAACTATGGATGTCAAACCATGCTCTGATACCAAGAAATTGTAGCACCCAACTCTCATAGGACTCGTACTTGATATCTTGAAGGATATTTGAGTATGTACTCCGTAAGGGTGGCATGTTAGAGCAATCATGACACTAACTTAATCATGGCATCATCTTGTAATGTGTAAATGTCACAATAATTAAAAGCCCAATTCGTCATTTGAATTTTATAAAACTGAATATGTGTAATGTAGCTTTACAATAACATCCATATATGTACATTATCAAAAGCCAATCAAAGTTACATCTCTACATACAAAACATGCTACATACATAAGGAATTATAAAAAAACTCTATCTAGATGCTTCAGTCTTAGCTGACCAACTTTTGAGCCATTTTTTCGATCCAAAAGTATCTAGAGTCTCTCTCAACGTTGCAATTTTGATGATTTTTGCAAACTCAATGAGTTAACTATCCTTGATGGTTCACTCAAATCATATAACACGTCAACTCATACAATCATATAACTCACATAATTTCATTTATCATTATGTATCATCACAAAACACTTTTATGCATAATTTTCACATTTTTCATTCAACAATACATTTTAATCATTCAAAACATACATATTAAATGTATATGCAATGCTTATAAGGCTCACTTCCAAATGTTATTGTTTTGACCATCTATTTCTAACTATCCTGTATCCATTGTAGATATCGAGCTCATTAATAATCATCCCTTATCTGTTGGGGATATAGGGCACATTATATATATTGAGCCTTTAGCTCTTAATCACTTTCTGAGCTTTAAATCTTTTTCAATGGCTAATCCAATCACAACAACCTTTATTTGTTCATGCATTCATGTAATGAAATGCATCACATGTGTTCAATCAATCAGATATGCTCAATGTTACATATTCATATTCACGATCATAATCTCATTCATATTTGTCATCAGACCTTAGTCCAATAGTCAACATATACATTGAGAATCACTTATTTTGTCAAATTCACATTCAATGAGCACTTCTAATATGTTATTCATGCATCAAATGCCTAGGACAATCAATGTCCGGAATTAACACAGTCACATTCACATAATAATTCAATACAAAATTTATAACAAACAATTAATTAAGTGAGTCCATCTACGTTACTCACATTTTTTTCCAGATAGCTACTGCCTCGAAGTCTCGACAACGTCTAGATGTTGTCACTTAATTAGCTCTTCTATATCATGCAACACACATTTACACACATGATAACTTTGCAAAATTATATAAGTACTCATTTATGCACAAATGTGTATAGGGATTATATATAATGTATGCTCAATGAAAATCTCGGGTATATTTCCTTTATTTTCATCTCATGATCATTCATACTTCAAAGCTCATATATATCTAATTTGAACTAAGGTTTACACTTGTGTAATACAAAGTTATTCCAAATTCATCACTCAATCAGGCACTACAGTTCATGGATCAAAACACTTGATTCTCAAAACATCATCAAAATTTCAAATCTGAAAACTTGGTAAACAACAATCTATTATTAGTAAATTCAGACGACCATGAAATTTGGTAGAGAGGAAGGAAAATGTGTGAGGAGTTTATGGTTCAAAATTCAAGTCAATCGGAGGTCCAGAGAAGAAGTTATGGTCAAAAGAGTGAAGGGTGTTCAAAATAGTCAAAAATCACTACGCCCTCATGCACTTCCTGTTAGTTCTTCTTTATCATGATCGTGCTTGTGCACGACCATGCACTACTTGATGCTTCCTCTTTGTCACGATTATGAAACTCTTGATGACTGCTATCAGTCATGATGGTACTTGTGCACGATCATGCAACTCCCATGAGGTTTCCTCACTATCATGATCGTGCTTGTGCACGATCGTGCACTACCTAATGATCAATATTGAAGCTTCATTCAGCTACTCTCCAAAACATATTTTCAGATCAATTTGCATGGAAATTTTGACAAGGAAAAAGAAGGATTTAGATAAAACATTCTTCTAAACAATTGTTCCTATATGTCTTAGGTTTCTAATGAAACTAGTTTCATACAATTTGGTTCAGTATTCTACAAGTTATACATAAAATACTACCAATTGTTCTTGACAACAACAACATCCAATATTCAACTTTAAGTCAAATTTTGAAAATAATCCAATTTGGATGTCTATAGATCAAGATATGGCTAAAATATAGGTACATGTTTAGTGGAAACACTACATCTAGTATGTTCCAGCATACTTCATCACCATTTTCTTACTTCATCACAATTTTCATTCTAGTTCATCTCTTTTGTTTAGTCTATCATTTTAGCTTATATCCTCATTATTTCCTCTTCATTCCTACTTCCATTTTAGATCAGTTTCAATCACAAAAAAATCATACTCTATGTTTGATCACAATACCAAAAACAAAGCATTTACATACATAAATATTCATCATTAAATTTCTGTATAATAACTCATGAATTATTAATCATGATAAACAAAAAAAACAAGACACCAATAACTCATTCTTCATCCATGATGCACATGTATAATGACCACTATTCTCAAGATCACATAATATCAATTAATCACCATATTTGTTTCATATTCGAATAACTTATGAGAATTAACATGTTACTTACTTGCTAAAACTCCAAGTTCTTCAAAACATCAAGAAGCCCTAACTTCTCATACAACCCACATACATGATCATCGAGGTTGGGAGGTTTAGGTTTTCTTGTGGCAAATGGAGAAGATAACAAGGTGAGAGTAGTAAGTGAAAGATGAGAGAGCTAGGTTTAACGTTGATGGAGGTTGGTGAGAAAATTCGTGAAGAAGGTGAAGAAGAAAGCCACGAAGAAGAAGAAGAAGAAAGCAAGATTCAAGACAATTAATGATCTTCCAAGTATAATCGTGGGATAAAGACATGACTTGGTAAGTGACACTTGTCACTTGCCACATGTTTAATTTCTATGGGTTTAAACTAGGTTCTCTTATTTAACTAGTCCATTTGTCTCCAATTTCTACTCCAATTGTCACCCAATTTTCAATGACATAAGTCATTAAATCCCAATGTCACTTATAAAAAATTTAATTGTCATTTGGCTCTTATTTCTACTATTATTTATCAATTATCTTGCCACTTTGCATTTTTCCTAGTCCAAAAATACCCAAAATTTTAGAAATTTCCTAAATTTCACCAAAAATTCTAGATCAATAATTATACTCTCCAAATCAATTTTCAATACATACAAACCGTAATTCTTAATTTAATCACATTTATAAATAAATTATACCTGAAAAATGTCAATGAATGTGTATTCAGTCATTTTAATGTGCAAAAATCAATAATCACATGTGTGTGTAGGCTATTATGCATGAGCTTGAAATGCATTTTCTAACTTCTCAATAATCTCTTATGTACACTATTATAGGGTTCTAACCCTTAACATGGGGTAACAGGATGTTACAATCTCAACAGTTTTTCTATTCATTCTATTATAAAATATTTTTTTAACCACATTTTAAGTGATTTAGGGGAAAACATCATCCTTATGGATCTGTTTACTTGTAAGAAGCTTAATGTGGGCAATTTAAAACTTACCAATATTTTACTAGAAATAAAGGGTCACTTTATGAATCAACTAGTAGATATATTAAAAGATATGCCTATAAAGATAGGGAAATTTATCATTGTCATAAAATTTGTGGTTTTGGATATAGTTAAGGAGCCCTTAAGTTTGGTATGAACTCTTTTAGCCACTTCTAAGGCCCTAATAGATTTTTATTAAGGGAAGCTATCCTTAACGGTTAGGGAGGAGTGATTTTAGTTTAAGAAATCCAAACCTAAAAATCTCGTTAATGTTAAGTACAATGATGGCTTCTATTTTCTGGTAATTAAAAATACCTTATTTCTATAGAGGAGGCAAATATGCTAGATGAAAAGGGGATAGATCTAATGTAAGAGGAAGAAAAAGAATTAGGAAAACACATTATGAAGAAACATGTGGTATGCCTAAAACCTGACTAATTTGTTAAGAAGAAGATGAAAAGTAAGTTAAGAGGTAGGCTTTAAGGTAGCAAACACCGCATGAGTAGGGATGCTCTAGGCTAAAGTGAGCAAAAAAGGATGGAACTTATGACTGAAGAAAGTACTTATTGGGAGGCAACCCAACACTAACGAGAGAAAGAACTAATGCCTTACACTGGTATCTGGATTGAAATACCTATAGATATTTTATGTAGAAGTAGTATTTTTGCTTATTTTGATGATCCCTAATACTAAGTAAACTATTTAAGAATTACCAAATATGTGTTCCCAAATTGCATGATACAATAATAATAACAATAACATCTAGTATGAATCTCGTTGATACGAGGGGTTTGGGAGGTCTAATAGTATGCGGCCTTACCCCTAACTAGTAGAAATGTTGTTTTCAAATGACCCACATGAAAAGAAAGAGAGAGAGAGAGAGAGAGATATATAAAGGAAAAATAAATGTAGTAGTAGTAGTAGAGAGATATAAAGGAAAAATAAATGTAGTAGTAGTAGTAGTAGTAGTAGTAGTAATAATACTAGTAGTAGTAGTAGTAGTAGTAGTAGTAGTAGTAGTAGTAGTAGTAGTAACAACAACAACAACAACAACAACAACAACAACAACAACAATAACAACAACGACAACAACAACAACAACAACAACAACAACAACAACAACAACAACAACAACAACAACAACAACAACAACAACAACAAC